>NW_024121644.1:0-22084 GCF_016745375.1 Pimephales promelas
TTGCATGTAATAATATGAACTTGGTACACATATAGATCTCATCGTTCATATATTACTTCACACTCTTACTTTTTCCCCGGAGCCCAACAGGAAGTTGGCTATTTAGGGTTGTGTTTAAAACACATGCAATGGAATTTAAAATTATTGCTCCTAGAGCACTGAACCAAATTCGACGAAACTCGATCAGCGTGAAGTCAAGACATTAGGATGAAAAGTGCCACATGGATTTTTTGATACCTCGAACGGTTTGGCCGTGGCGAGGAACGAAATCATGGCGAGAAACATAAAACAGGATGTGTGTGTTATAACTTCAGCATACATTAACTGATCTTGATGAAAACTTCAGCAGTGTTTCGCTGTAAGAGACCGATCACATGGATGTGACTATTGTGAGTCAAGTTATAGCGCCACCAACTGGCAGCAGGAAGTGTGTCACTTTCAAAATGCTTTGAAACCACTCTCTTATTTTTAACCGATTTGCTTCAAACTTCATCTGTATAATGTAAATACACGGCAGATGTAGACCTGTGAATGATTTTTGATATCTTTTGATACTGTTTGCCGTGGCAACGAAACAAACTTTAACATTCTTTTTTGATGCTTTGGGACTCTAGCATGCTTGAAATTGCTTGAAACTCAACAGATACATCACATTTATTAGCCAGTAGACATGTGCAACTATGGCAAAAGATTAAAAGTAATGTGAAAAAAGTAAAACACTAAAAGCCTCATATCTTCTAAAAATGTTTAATTATACATTCATTTGTTTCTAATTTAATTATACAATATTATAACTTCCCCAATTTTTCCCTTTTTTCATTTAAGAATTATGTTTACGTTCAAAAACAGCCAGAATTGTTGTAAAATTCAGAAAAAATAATAATCTGAGTCATACGTAGTGCTATACTGCCCTCTTGTGTTCAATATCAGGTAGGCCTATTGTGTATATTCCCACCGGTTAATCAACGTGTGACTCCGCTGGGACTTGGGAGCTTTTAAATCGCTTACTTAAAACCGAAAGTCAAAAATACGGATGTCCGCACAAGACATTAATGGTGTGGAGTAGAGCGAGCATTTTAAATAAATTCCTATTAAGTAGGATTGAACTAAACAGAAAGAATGTTCACTCTGTTCTGCTGGTTCCTCGCTGGTGGATCATATGATTACTTTGTCATAATCTATGACAAAAATGCTATTATAAACTATATTAATAATAGATAATACACACATTGCTCTTATTTTTAAAAAAATACATTCATGAAAAACAAGATAACAAAAAATCATAAAAAAGATATAGCCATGGCTGCTATAAATGTTTGAAATGCATAGGACAGATGTTTAATGACGCAGCAACATATAATTGAAAGGCAATTAATAATCTGTCATTACGTCACTGCATTATGATATTACGGCTCCAATACGGTGCAGCACAAAGCACTTATGTGCATCCCGAGCGGAGAATGATGTGCTTGAAGCCACATGAAGTTACAGCGCATTGAGTCCGTATTGAAAAGTTCAAAGCACAAAGGAAATACATATTTATGAACAGTGTATTATACATTATCTATCTATGCAATAGTTTATTGAGCCTTTTCTTTTAAAGGTTTTAAATTTCAGTTACTGTGTGCGTGAAGAACAATTATAGTGCTCTGACTCTAGTGTTGTGATCTAACCGACAGCGTCCGACACCCGGTAGAAAGTAACACGATTAAGTTACAGCAATAAAGTCCAGCAAGAAAAAGTTTCTTCATTCGAAAATATAGACCTTTAGACCTTTATCTTAAAGATCCAGTATAATAGGATTAACATTCAATCATCTTGAAGATCGTTTCATCATTGACTGTAACCGAATGTGACGTGCTGTTTGAATGCTGAATGGAGAATGACTGACAGGCGCAGAGAGGGAAAAGTTTGTGTTCTTGAATTTAATGACTTAAATATTAATTTCTATATCACATAATAGCTTCAGAACACTAATAATACAGTACACAAAAACTTTATGGTACTTTAGAAAGTTTTTGTGCCTTTGTGCCTAACATAGAATAGTATATGCACAATATAGAATTTGAATCAGCCTCGTCAAAGATGGCAGTGTCAGAGCCGATACCGATCCTGAGTATCTAATCGGCGCACTTCTTTTCAACAGTCAAATTGAAATTGAAATTGAAATTGCTTGAAACTCAACAGATACATCACATTTATTAGCCAGTAGACATGTGCAAAGTTTCAGAAACGGGCATAGTGCAAGGACTAAATAGCGCCACCTTTTGACAAAAGTGGGGTTGTTAGTTTTATCTACAGTTACAAAAATCGGTATATACATTGTACTCCTCAAGCCGGACAACTTTCTAATACATAGTCATTAGCTCGGACCAAGAGGAAGTCAGATATTTTGGTTTGAATATGGTGAGCCTCTCTCTGAGCCTACGTCCCTGTATGGCAAGCCCTTTTAACATTTAAAAGCTAAGTTTGCCTGTCCGGAATTAACATTGTAGATATCAACAACGTCTTTCTGTCTATTCGTAATTACATTTTGGATAGTTTGTATTATCATTTAAGATATCTGTAACATAATTGTGACTAGTCGAAATGACAGAGTATGGCAAGCCGTTTTTAACATTTAATCATAAAAGGGCCAAAGCCTTCGGCACCGCCACCCGGGTGCTTTAGGTAACTAAAGGAACCGGGGTTGCGGTGCCACCGGCTTGGGCCCGCCATCGCTGCTCGCAGCTATATTTATTATTATTATTATTATTTATACGACTATTTGGGCACTTTTGGGGCCCTTAACATGCTCAAAAACTCTTGAAACTTTGCACACGGGTCAGAATCCGCGGCCATCAGGGCCGGGCTGAAGATGGTACCCGGGCGTGGCAGGGGGGCTAGACAGCGCCCCCTGGAACGGGGTCCGAAAACTTGGTCCATAAATCAAACACGCTTGCATGTAATAATATGAAACTCGGTACACATGTTGATCTCATCGTTCATATATACCTCAAACTATTACTTTTTACCCCAGCCCAACAGGAAGTCGGTTATTTAGGGTTGTTCATAAAACACTCGCAATGGAATTTGAAGTACTCCTCCTAGAGAATTCAAACACACGGCACGAAACTCGGTCAGCATGAAGTCAAGGCATTGAGGATGAAAGTTTGCGAGGGGATTTTTGATATCTCGAACGGTTTGGCCGTGGCGAGGAAACGAAATTATGGCGAGAATCGTGAAACAGGAAGTGTGTCAGAACTTCAGCATACATTAACTGATCTTGATGAAACTTCAGCAGTTTGTTTGCTGTAAGAGGACGATCACATGGATGTGAATATTGTGAGTCAAAGTTATAGCGCCACCAACTGGCAGCAGGAAGTGTGTCACTTTCAAAATGCTTTGAAATCACCCTCTTATTTTTACCCGATTTGCTTCAAACTTAATCTGTATAATGTAAATACATAGCAGATGAAGACCTGTGAATGGATTCTTGATATCTTTGATACTGTTGCCGTGGCAACGCATCAAACTTTAAAATTCTTTTTTTTGATGATTTTGAGACTCTTAGCGGCTTTTGGGGCCCTTAACGGGTTTGAAAACTCTTGAAACTTTGCACACAGGTCAGATCCCACAGCCATCAGAGCCGGGCTGAAGATGGTACCTGGGTGTGGCAGGGGGGCTAGACAGCGCCCCCTGGAACGGGGTCCGAACACTTGGTCCATAAATCAAACACGCTTGAATGTAATAATATGAAACTCGGTACACATGTTGATCTCATCGTTTCATCTATACCTCACACTCTTACTTTTTACCCCAGCCCAACAGGAAGTCGGCTATTGAGGTTTGTTTGTAAAACGCTCGCAATGGAATGTGCAATACTCCTCCTAGAGAATTCAAACACACGGCACGAAACTCGGTCAGCATGAAGTCAAGGCATTGAGGATGAAAGTTTGCGAGGGGATTTTTGATATCTCGAACGGTTTGGCCGTGGCGAGGAAACGAAATTATGGCGAGAAACGTGAAACAGGAAGTGTGTTATAACTTCAGCATACATTAACTGATCTTGATGAAACTTCAGCAGTGTGTTCGCTGTAAGAGGACGATCACATGGATGTGACTATTGTGAGTCAAAGTTATAGCGCCACCAACTGGCAGCAGGAAGTGTGTCACTTTCAAAATGCTTTGAAATCACCCTTTTATTTTTACCCGATTTGCTTCAAACTTAATCTGTATAATGTAAATATACGGCAGATGTAGACCTGTGAATGGATTCTTGATATCTTTTAAACTGTTGCCGTGGCAACGCATCAAACTTTACCATTCTTTTAGGATGCTTTTGAGACCCTTAGCATGCTTCAAATCGCATGAAACTCGACAGACACATCACATTTATTAGCCAGTAGACATGTGCAAAGTTTCAGAAACGGGCGTGGTGAGGGCTCAGTAGCACCACCTTTTGACAAAAGTGGGGTTGTTAGTTTTAACTAGAGTTACAAAAATCGGTATGTATATTGTACTCCTCGAGCCGGACAACTTTCTAATTGACACTCATTAGCTAGGACCCACAGAAAGTCAGATATCTTTGTTTGAATGTAGAGAAAATCTTAGAATTTTGCCAGTCTCTCAGTGTCTCTCTGTGTGAGTGAGAGGAGGGGCGCCTGTCAGGTTAATTTTAACCCTTTATTTGCTGTGTGCGACTTCTCTGGCATTTTCGGGGGCCTTAACATCCTCTAAAACTCTTGAAACTTTGCACACGGGTCAGAACCCATGGCCATCAGGGCCGGGCTGAAGCTGGTCATCGGGCGTGGCAGGGCGGCTCGACAGCGCCCCCTGGACTGGGATTCGAACATTTGTCCATAAATCAAACACACTTGCGTGAATTAATATGAAACTCGGTACAATTATAGATCACATCAGGCCAAACAACTTTCGTGCTCTAAGTTTTACGACAATTAAAATGGAAGTTGAGAATTATGGGTTGTTTGAATAGTTGTCCTAGGAGAAATACATCAAATTACAACGCATGTGTTTACCAATCACAACCAAACTCGGTGTGCAAGAAGTCAAGACATTGAGGATGAAAGTTTGTGAGGGGATTTTTGATATCTCAAACGGTTTGGCCGTGGCGAGGAAACGAAATTATGGCGAGAAACGTGAAACAGGAAGTGTGTTATAACTTCAGCATACATTAACATATCTTGATGAAACTTCATCAGTGTGTTCGCTGTAAGAGGACGATCACATGGATGTGACTATTTCGAGTCAAAGTTATAGCGCCACCAACTGGCAGCAGGAAGTGTGTCACTTTCAAAATGCTTTGAAATCAACCTCTTATTTTTACCCGATTTGCTTCAAACTTCATCTGTATAATGTAAATACATGGCAGATGAAGACCTGTGAATGGATTCTTGATATCTTTGATACTGTTGCCGTGGCAACGCATCAAACTTTAAAATTCTTTTTTTTGATGATTTTGAGACTCTTAGCGGCTTTTGGGGCCCTTAACGGGTTTGAAAACTCTTGAAACTTTGCACACAGGTCAGATCCCACAGCCATCAGAGCCGGGCTGAAGATGGTACCTGGGTGTGGCAGGGGGGCTAGACAGCGCCCCCTGGAACGGGGTCCGAACACTTGGTCCATAAATCAAACACGCTTGCATGTAATAATATGAAACTCGGTACACATGTTGATCTCATCGTTTCATCTATACCTCACACTCTTACTTTTTACCCCAGCCCAACAGGAAGTCGGCTATTGAGGTTTGTTTGTAAAACGCTCGCAATGGAATGTGCAATACTCCTCCTAGAGAATTCAAACACACGGCACGAAACTCGGTCAGCATGAAGTCAAGGCATTGAGGATGAAAGTTTGCGAGGGGATTTTTGATATCTCGAACGGTTTGGCCGTGGCGAGGAAACGAAATTATGGCGAGAAACGTGAAACAGGAAGTGTGTTATAACTTCAGCATACATTAACATATCTTGATGAAACTTCATCAGTGTGTTCGCTGTAAGAGGACGATCACATGGATGTGACTATTTCGAGTCAAAGTTATAGCGCCACCAACTGGCAGCAGGAAGTGTGTCACTTTCAAAATGCTTTGAAATCACCCTCTTATTTTTACCCGATTTGCTTCAAACTTAATCTGTATAATGTAAATATACGGCAGATGTAGACCTGTGAATGGATTCTTGATATCTTTTAAACTGTTGCCGTGGCAAAGCTTCAAACTTTGAAATTATTTTAGGATGCTTTTGAGACTCTTAGCATGCTTGAAATTGCATGAAACTCAACAGACACATCACATTTATTAGCCAGTAGACATGTGCAAAGTTTCAGAAACGGGCATGGTGCAGGGACTAAATAGCGCCACCTTTTGACAAAAGTGGGGTTGTTATTTTTATCTACAGTTACAAAAATCGTTATATACATTGTACTCCTCAAGCCAGACAACTTTCTAATTCATAGTCATTAGCTCAGACCAAGAGGAAGTCAGATATTTTGGTTTGAATATGGTGAGACTCTCTCTGAGCCTACGTCCGTGTATGGCAAGCCCTTTTAACATTTAAAAGCTAAGTTTGCCTATCCGGAAATTAACATTGTAGATATCAACAATGTCTTTCTGTCTAGTCGTAATTACATTTTGGATAGTTTGTATTATTATTTAAGATATCTGTAACATAATTGTGACTAGTCAAAATGACAGACTATGGCAAGCCGTTTTAACATTTAATCATGAAAGGGCCAAAGCCTTCGGCACCGCCACCCCGGTGCCTTTAGGTAACTAAAGGAGCCGGGGTTGCGGTGCCACCGGCTTGGGCCCGCCATCGCTGCTCGCAGCTATATTTCTTCTTTAGTATTATTATTATTTTGCTACCTTTTGGGCACTTTTGGGGCCCTTAACATGCTCAAAAACTCTTGAAACTTTGCACACGGGTCAGAACCCGCGGCCATCAGGGCCGGGCTGAAGATGGTACCCGGGCGTGGCAGGGGGGCTAGACAGCGCCCCCTGGAACGGGGTCCGAACACTTGGTCCATAAATTAAACACGCTTGCATGTAATAATATGAAACTCGGTACACATGTTGATCTCATCGTTTCATCTATACCTCGTGCTTTTACTTTTTACCCCAGCCCAACAGGAAGTCGGCTATTTAGGGTTGTTCGTAAAACACTCGCAATGGAATTTTTAATACTCCTCCTAGAGCTTTGATCCAAATTCGACGAAACTCGGTCAGCGTGAAGTCAAGACATTGAGGATGAAAGTTTGCGAGGGGATTTTTGATATCTCGAACGGTTTGGCCGTGGCGAGGAAACAAAATTATGGCGAGAAACGTGAAACAGGAAGTGTATCATAACTTCAGCATACATCAACCGATCTTGATGAAACTTCAGCAGTGTGTTCGCTGTAAGAGGACGATCACATGGATGTGACTATTGTGAGTCAAAGTTATAGCGCCACCAACTGGCAGCAGGAAGTGTGTCATTTTCAAAATGCTTTGAAATCACCCTCTAATTTTAACTCGATTTGCTTCAAACTTCATCTGTATAATGCAAATACACGGCAGATGAAGACCTGTAAATGGATTCTTGATATCTTTGAAACTGTTGCCGTGGCAACGCATCAAACTTTACCATTCTTTTAGGATGCTTTTGAGACTCTTAGCATGCTTCAAATTGCATGAAACTCGACAGACACATCACATTTATTAGCCAGTAGACATGTGCAACGTTTCAGAAACGGGTGTGGTGAGGGCTCAGTAGCGCCACCTTTTGACAAAAGTGGGGTTGTTAGTTTTATCTACAGTTACAAAAATCAGTATGTATATTGTACTCCTCGAGCCGGACAACTTTCTAATTGACACTCATTAGCTAGGACCCACAGAAAGTCAGATATGTTTGTTTGAATGTAGAGAAAATCTTAGAATTTTGCCAGTCTCTCAGTGTCTCTCTGTGTGAGTGAGAGGAGGGGCGCCTGTCAGGTTAATTTTAACCCTTTATTTGCTGTGTGCGACTTCTCTGGCATTTTCGGGGGCCTTAACATCCTCGAAAACTCTTGAAACTTTGCACACGGGTCAGAACCCATGGCCATCAGGGCCGGGCTGAAGCTGGTAACCGGGCGTGGCAGGGCGGCTCGACAGCGCCCCCTGGACTGGGATTCAAAATTTGTCCATAAATCAAACACACTTGCATGAATTAATATGAAACTCGGTACAATTGAAGATCACATCAGGCCAAACAACTTTCGTGCTCTAAGTTTTATGACAGTTCAAATGGAAGTTATTTATGAATTATGAATTATGGGTTGTTTGAATAATTGTCCTAGGAGAAATACATCAAATCACAATGCATGTGTTTACCAATCACAACCAAACTCGGTGTGCATGAAGTCAAGACATTGAGGATGCTCAATTCCGGACGGATTTTTGATATCTCGAACGGTCTGGCCGTGGCGAGGAAATGAATTTTATGACTAAAAAAGGACACATAAAGTGTGTTATAACTTTGCTCAATTTACCTACAGTTACAAAACTTACCACGTATATTGTTCTCGTCAAGCCGATCAACTTTCCAATTTAAAGTCATTCGCTCTGAGCAACAGAAAGTCAGATATTGTAGTTTGAATGGATTTATTTCCCCTGCGATTCTCTCTCTCTCTCTCTCTCTCTCTCTCTCTCTCTCTCTCTGTGTGTGTGTGTGTGTGTGTGTGTGTGTCTGTGTGGGGAGGGGAGGGCTGTTGTCTGTGTTTATGTGTGTGTGTGTGGCTGGCTGCGATTTTTCCTACAAGTCCTTGTCTCTAAGTCCTTGTCTTTTTGCATAACAATTTTGCATAACAATATTTTTAAATGACAAAATAGGCATATAACCCCCATCTTTTAAATGTATAGTTTGCTTTAAATAAAAGTAAGATTGTATTTGTAATTGAAGTTGAATGAATTTAAAATTCATGTGCTATATTTCAATATATTTGTTTTCCTTAAGATTTTAAAACACTAACTTCATTCTTATCTGAATTACAAATATTTGTTTCTGTATAAAATAATACTCTGACTAAAAACACATTTGATGTTTTTTTTGTTATTTTTATTTACATGTATTTATGTGTGTGTGTGTGTGTGTGTGTGTGTGTGTGTGTGTGTGTGTGTGTGTATAAAGCGCAGGGTTTTTTTTAGATAAAGTAGAATTTCTATAACTATGTGTTGAACTAATAAATAACTCTTGTGTGTGTTAAACACAATCTACTTAATACAGACAACTTCATTATAAAGATAAATAACAAATCCAAAAAATATATGATTATAATCTATGACAAAAAAAGCCATTACAAACTATATTAATGGAAAATACACATTGCTCTTTGTATTGTTGTAAAATATTCATGAAAAACAAGATAACAAAAATCAAAAAGATAAATTATTTTAGATATAGCCATGTTTTAAATGTATAGCAGAGATGTTAATTGAGGCAGCAACATACAAACTTTCTAGAACAACATGGACCTGAATAGCTGGTTTTTATGGAGGACAGTGAAGAGGAAGAGGGTGCAAATCAAACAGCTCATTCTCAGACTACACAGCAAACAGCTTAAGTTTTTAGTGCTTTGTTTGAGGTTTTTAGTGCTCTGTCCTATCTATTATCAACATATAATAGATGGAACAGAACAAGAAAGGCAATTAATAATCTGTCATTGCGTCACTGCATTATGATATGAAAGGCTCAGTACAGTGTGGCACAAAACGCTTATGCGCATCCCGAGTGGAGAATGATGCGCTTAAAGCCACATGGAGTTACAGCGCACAGCGCATCGAGTCCGCATTGATGCAAGCTCTACAATACACTTCTTTTTGATAGTCAAAGCGGGGGTTACGTTTTTACACGTCGTACAGAATAACCCTAAAGGCACCAAGGTGGCGGTGCCACCGGCTTTATATTAAATATAAATATAGCTGTGAGCAGCGATAAAGCGCCAAAGCCGGCGGTACCACCATCCCGGTGCCTTTGGGTAACTAAAGGCATCGGGGTTGCGGTGCCACCGGCTTGGGCCCGCAATCGCTGCTCGCAGCTATATTTAGGGCCCAAGCCTGAAAGGGCGAAGGCCCTATTGTTTTCCTTAGGAGAATTATATATTATATTTATTAGGGCCCAAGCCCTGAAAGCGAAGGCCCTATTGTTTTCCTAACTATTATTATTATTATTTATTATTATTATTATTATTTATACGACTATTTGGGCACTTTTGGGGCCTTAACATGCTCAAAAACTCTTGAAACTTTGCACACGGGTCAGAATCCGCGGCCATCAGGGCCGGGCTGAAGATGGTACCCGGGCGTGGCAGGGGGGCTAGACAGCGCCCCCTGGAACGGGGTCCGAAAACTTGGTCCATAAATCAAACACGCTTGCATGTAATAATATGAAACTCGGTACACATGTTGATCTCATCGTTCATATATACCTCAAACTATTACTTTTTACCCCAGCCCAACAGGAAGTCGGTTATTTGGGTTGTTCATAAAACACTCGCAATGGAATTTGAAGTACTCTCCTAGAGAATTCAAACACACGGCACGAAACTCGGTCAGCATGAAGTCAAGGCATTGAGGATGAAAGTTTGCGAGGGATTTTTGATATCTCGAACGGTTTGGCCGTGGCGAGGAAACGAAATTATGGCGAGAATCGTGAAACAGGAAGTGTGTCAGAACTTCAGCATACATTAACTGATCTTGATGAAACTTCAGCAGTTTGTTTGCTGTAAGAGGACGATCACATGGATGTGAATATTGTGAGTCAAAGTTATAGCGCCACCAACTGGCAGCAGGAAGTGTGTCACTTTCAAAATGCTTTGAAATCACCCTCTTATTTTTACCCGATTTGCTTCAAACTTAATCTGTATAATGTAAATACATAGCAGATGAAGACCTGTGAATGGATTCTTGATATCTTTGATACTGTTGCCGTGGCAACGGCATCAAACTTTAAAATTCTTTTTTTTGATGATTTGAGACTCTTAGCGGCTTTTGGGGCCTTAACATGCTTGAAAACTCTTGAAACTTTGCACACAGGTCAGAACCCGCCATCAGAGCCGGGCTGAAGATGGTACCTGGGCGTGGCAGGGGGGCTAGACAGCGCCCCCTGGAACGGGGTCCGAACACTTGGTCCATAAATCAAACACGCTTGCATGTAATAATATGAAACTCGGTACACATGTTGATCTCATCGTTTCATCTATACCTCACACTCTTACTTTTTACCCCAGCCCAACAGGAAGTCGGCTATTGAGGTTTGTTTGTAAAACGCTCGCAATGGAATTGTGCAATACTCCTCCTAGAGCTTTGAAACAAATTCGGCACGAAACTCGGTCAGCGTGAAGTCAAGACATTGAGGATGAAAGTTTGCGAGGGGATTTTTGATATCTCGAACGGTTTGGCCGTGGCGAGGAAACGAAATTATGGCGAGAAACGTGAAACAGGAAGTGTGTTATAACTTCAGCATACATTAACTGATCTTGATGAAACTTCAGCAGTGTGTTCGCTGTAAGAGGACGATCACATGGATGTGACTATTGTGAGTCAAAGTTATAGCGCCACCAACTGGCAGCAGGAAGTGTGTCATTTTCAAAATGCTTTGAAATCACCCTCTAATTTTAACTCGATTTGCTTCAAACTTCATCTGTATACTGCAAATACACAGCAGATGAAGACCTGTAAATGGATTCTTGATATCTTTGAAACTGTTGCCGTGGCAACGCATCAAACTTTACCATTCTTTTAGGATGCTTTTGAGACTCTTAGCATGCTTCAAATTGCATGAAACTCGACAGACACATCACATTTATTAGCCAGTAGACATGTGCAACGTTTCAGAAACGGGTGTGGTGAGGGCTCAGTAGCGCCACCTTTTGACAAAAGTGGGGTTGTTAGTTTTATCTACAGTTACAAAAATCAGTATGTATATTGTACTCCTCGAGCCGGACAACTTTCTAATTGACACTCATTAGCTAGGACCCACAGAAAGTCAGATATGTTTGTTTGAATGTAGAGAAAATCTCAGAATTTTGCCAGTCTCTCAGTGTCCCTCTGTGTGAGTGAGAGGAGGGGCGCCTGTCAGGTTAATTTTAACCCTTTATTTGCTGTGTGCGACTTCTCTGGCATTTTCGGGGGCCTTAACATCCTCGAAAACTCTTGAAACTTTGCACACGGGTCAGAACCCATGGCCATCAGGGCCGGGCTGAAGCTGGTAACCGGGCGTGGCAGGGCGGCTCGACAGCGCCCCCTGGACTGGGATTCGAACATTTGTCCATAAATCAAACACACTTGCATGAATTAATATGAAACTCGGTACAATTATAGATCACATCAGGCCAAACAACTTTCGTGCTCTAAGTTTTATGACAGTTCAAATGGAAGTTATTTATGAATTATGAATTATGGGTTGTTTGAATAATTGTCCTAGGAGAAATACATCAAATCACAATGCATGTGTTTACCAATCACAACCAAACTCGGTGTGCATGAAGTCAAGACATTGAGGATGCTCAATTCCGGACGGATTTTTGATATCTCGAACGGTCTGGCCGTGGCGAGGAAATGAATTTTATGACTAAAAAAGGACACATAAAGTGTGTTATAACTTTGCTCAATTTACCTACAGTTACAAAACTTACCACGTATATTGTTCTCGTCAAGCCGATCAACTTTCCAATTTAAAGTCATTCGCTCTGAGCAACAGAAAGTCAGATATTGTAGTTTGAATGGATTTATTTCCCCTGCGATTCTCTCTCTCTCTCTCTCTCTCTCTCTGTGTGTGGGTGTGTGTGTGTTTGGGGAGGGGAGGGGAGGGCTGTTGTCTGTGTTTATGTGTGTGTGTGTGGCTGGCTGTGATTTTTCCTACAAGTCCTTGTCTCTAAGTCCTTGTCTTTTTGCATAACAATTTTGCATAACAATATTTTTAAATGACAAAATAGGCATATAACCCCCATCTTTTAAATGTATAGATTGCTTTAAATAAAAGTAAGATTGTATTTGTAATTGAAGTTGAATGAATTTAAAATTCATGTGCTATATTTCAATATATTTGTTTTCCTTAAGATTTTAAAACACTAACGTCATTCTTATCTGAATTACAAATATTTGTTTCTGTATAAAATAATACTCTGACTAAAAACACATTTGATGTTTTTTTTTTGGTATTTTTATTTACATGTATTTATGTGTGTGTGTGTGTGTGTGTGTGTGTATAAAGTGCAGGGTTTTTTTAGATAAAGTAGAATTTCTATAACTATGTGTTGAACTAATAAATCACTCTTGTGTGTGTTAAACACAATCTACTTAATACAGACAACTTCATTATAAAGATAAATAACAAATCCAAAAAATATATGATTATAATCTATGACAAAAAAAGCCATTACAAACTATATTAATGGAAAATACACATTGCTCTTTGTATTGTTGTAAAATATTCATGAAAAACAAGATAACAAAAATCAAAAAGATAAATTATTTTAGATATAGCCATGTTTTAAATGTATAGCAGAGATGTTAATTGAGGCAGCAACATACAAACTTTCTAGAACAACATGGACCTGGATAGCTGGTTTTTATGGAGGACAGTGAAGAGGAAGAGGGTGCAAATCAAACAGCTCATTCTCAGACTACACAGCAAACAGCTTAAGTTTTTAGTGCTTTGTTTGAGGTTTTTAGTGCTCTGTCCTATCTATTATCAACATATAATAGATGGAACAGAACAAGAAAGGCAATTAATAATCTGTCATTGCGTCACTGCATTATGATATGAAAGGCTCAGTACAGTGTGGCACAAAACGCTTATGCGCATCCCGAGTGGAGAATGATGCGCTTAAAGCCACATGGAGTTACAGCGCACAGCGCATCGAGTCCGCATTGATGCAAGCTCTACAATACACTTCTTTTTGATAGTCAAAGCGGGGGTTACGTTTTTACACGTCGTACAGAATAACCCTAAAGGCACCAAGGTGGCGGTGCCACCGGCTTTATATTAAATATAAATATAGCTGTGAGCAGCGATAAAGGGCCAAAGCCGGCGGTACCACCATCCCGGTGCCTTTGGGTAACTAAAGGCATCGGGGTTGCGGTGCCACCGGCTTGGGCCCGCAATCGCTGCTCGCAGCTATATTTTATTATTATTATTATTATTTATACGACTATTCGGGCACTTTTGGGGCCCTTAACATGCTCGAAAACTCTTGAAACTTTGCACACGGGTCAGAACCCGCGGCCATCAGGGCCGGGCTGAAGATGGTACCCGGGCGTGGCAGGGGGCTCGACAGCGCCCCCTGGAACGGGGTCCGAACACTTGGTCCATAACTCAAACACGCTTGCATGTAATAATATGAAACTCGGTACACATGTTGATCTCATCGTTTCATCTATACCTCGCGCTTTTACTTTTTACCCCAGCCCAACAGGAAGTCGGCTATTTAGGGTTGTTCGTAAAACACTCGCAATGGAATTTTAATACTCCTCCTAGAGCTTTGATCCAAATTCGACGAAACTCGGTCAGCGTGAAGTCAAGACATTGAGGATGAAAGTTTGCGAGGGGATTTTTGATATCTCGAACGGTTTGGCCGTGGCGAGGAAACGAAATCATGGCGAGAAACGTGAAACAGGAAGTGTGTTATAACTTCAGCATACATTAACTGATCTTGATGAAACTTCAGCAGTGTGTTCGCTGTAAGAGGACGATCACATGGATGTGACTATTGTGAGTCAAAGTTATAGCGCCACCAACTGGCAGCAGGAAGTGTGTCACTTTCAAAATGCTTTGATATCACCCTTTTATTTTTACCCGATTTGCTTCAAACTTCATCTGTATAATGTAAACATACGGCAGATGTAGACCTGTGAATGGATTCTTGATATCTTTGAAACTGTTGCCGTGGTGACGCATCAAACTTTACCATTCTTTTAGGATGCTTTTAGGATGCTTTTGAGACCCTTAGCATGCTTGAAATTGCATGAAACTCAACAGACACATCACATTTATTAGCCAGTGGACACGTGCAAAGTTTCAGAAACGGGCGTGGTGAGGGCTCAGTAGCGCCACCTTTTGACAAAAGTGGGGTTGTTAGTTTTATCTACAGTTACAAAAATCGGTATGTATATTGTACTCCTCGAGCCGGACAACTTTCTAATTGACACTCATTAGCTAGGACCCACAGAAAGTCAGATATGTTTGTTTGAATGTAGAGAAAATCTCAGAATTTTGCCAGTGTCTCAGTGTCCCTCTGTGTGAGTGAGAGGAGGGGCGCCTGTCAGGTTAATTTTAACCCTTTATTTGCTGTGTGCGACTTCTCTGGCATTTTCGGGGGCCTTAACATCCTCGAAAACTCTTGAAACTTTGCACACGGGTCAGAACCCATGGCCATCAGGGCCGGGCTGAAGCTGGTAACCGGGCGTGGCAGGGCGGCTCGACAGCGCCCCCTGGACTGGGATTCGAACATTTGTCCATAAATCAAACACACTTGCATGAATTAATATGAAACTCGGTACAATTATAGATCACATCAGGCCAAACAACTTTCGTGCTCTAAGTTTTATGACAGTTCAAATGGAAGTTATTTATGAATTATGAATTATGGGTTGTTTGAATAATTGTCCTAGGAGAAATACATCAAATCACAATGCATGTGTTTACCAATCACAACCAAACTCGGTGTGCATGAAGTCAAGACATTGAGGATGCTCAATTCCGGACGGATTTTTGATATCTCGAACGGTCTGGCCGTGGCGAGGAAATGAATTTTATGACTAAAAAAGGACACATAAAGTGTGTTATAACTTTGCTCAATTTACCTACAGTTACAAAACTTACCACGTATATTGTTCTCGTCAAGCCGATCAACTTTCCAATTTAAAGTCATTCGCTCTGAGCAACAGAAAGTCAGATATTGTAGTTTGAATGGATTTATTTCCCCTGCGATTCTCTCTCTCTCTCTCTCTCTCTCTCTGTGTGTGGGTGTGTGTGTGTTTGGGGAGGGGAGGGGAGGGCTGTTGTCTGTGTTTATGTGTGTGTGTGTGGCTGGCTGTGATTTTTCCTACAAGTCCTTGTCTCTAAGTCCTTGTCTTTTTGCATAACAATTTTGCATAACAATATTTTTAAATGACAAAATAGGCATATAACCCCCATCTTTTAAATGTATAGATTGCTTTAAATAAAAGTAAGATTGTATTTGTAATTGAAGTTGAATGAATTTAAAATTCATGTGCTATATTTCAATATATTTGTTTTCCTTAAGATTTTAAAACACTAACTTCATTCTTATCTGAATTACAAATATTTGTTTCTGTATAAAATAATACTCTGACTAAAAACACATTTGATGTGTTTTTTTTGTATTTTTATTTACATGTATTTGTGTGTGTGTGTGTGTGTGTGTGTGTGTGTGTGTGTGTGTGTGTGTGTGTGTGTGTGTGTGTGTGTGTGTGTGTGTGTGTGTGTGTGTGTATAAAGTGCAGGTTTTTTTTAGATAAAGTAGAATTTCTATAACTATGTGTTGAACTAATAAATCACTCTTGTGTGTGTTAAACACAATCTACTTAATACAGACAACTTCATTATAAAGATAAATAACAAATCCAAAAAAATATATGATTATAATCTATGACAAAAAAAGCCATTACAAACTATATTAATGGAAAATACACATTGCTCTTTGTATTGTTGTAAAATATTCATGAAAAACAAGATAACAAAAATCAAAAAGATAAATTATTTTAGATATAGCCATGTTTTAAATGTATAGCAGAGATGTTAATTGAGGCAGCAACATACAAACTTTCTAGAACAACATGGACCTGGATAGCTGGTTTTTATGGAGGACAGTGAAGAGGAAGAGGGTGCAAATCAAACAGCTCATTCTCAGACTACACAGCAAACAGCTTAAGTTTTTAGTGCTTTGTTTGAGGTTTTTAGTGCTCTGTCCTATCTATTATCAACATATAATAGATGGAACAGAACAAGAAAGGCAATTAATAATCTGTCATTGCGTCACTGCATTATGATATGAAAGGCTCAGTACAGTGTGGCACAAAACGCTTATGCGCATCCCGAGTGGAGAATGATGCGCTTAAAGCCACATGGAGTTACAGCGCACAGCGCATCGAGTCCGCATTGATGCAAGCTCTACAATACACTTCTTTTTGATAGTCAAAGCGGGGGTTACGTTTTTACACGTCGTACAGAATAACCCTAAAGGCACCAAGGTGGCGGTGCCACCGGCTTTATATTAAATATAAATATAGCTGTGAGCAGCGATAAAGGGCCAAAGCCGGCGGTACCACCATCCCGGTGCCTTTGGGTAACTAAAGGCATCGGGGTTGCGGTGCCACCGGCTTGGGCCCGCAATCGCTGCTCGCAGCTATATGGGCCCGCTAACGTATTGCATTCATATATTATTATTATTATTATTGTAACCTTTTGGGCATTTTTGGGGCCCTTAACGTGCTCGAAAACTCTTGAAACTTTGCACATGGGTCAGAACCCGCGGCCATCAGAGCCGGGCTGAAGCTGGTACCCGGGCGTGGCAGGGCGGCTCGTCAGCGCCCCCTGGAACGGGGTCCGAACACTTGGTCCATAACTCAAACACGTTTGTATGTAATAATATGAAACTCTGTGCACATGTTGATCTCATAGTTTCATCTATACCTCGCGCTTTTACTTTTTACCCCAGCCCAACAGGAAGTCGGCTATTGAGGTTTGTTTGTAAAACGCTCGCAATGGAATGTTAAATACTCCTCCTAGAGCTTTGATCCAAATTCGACAAAACTCGGTCAGCATGAAGTCAAGACATTGAGGATGAAAGTTTGCGAGGGGATTTTTGATATCTCGAACGGTTTGGCCGTGGCGAGGAAACGAAATCATGGCGAGAAACGTGAACCAGGAAGTGTGTTATAACTTCAGCATACATTAACTGATCTTGATGAAACTTCAGCAGTGTGTTCGCTGTAAGAGGACGATCACATGGATGTGACTATTGTGAGTCAAAGTTATAGCGCCACCAACTGGCAGCAGGAAGTGTGTCACTTTCAAAATGCTTTGATATCACCCTTTTATTTTTACCCGATTTGCTTCAAACGTCATCTGTATAATGTAAACATACGGCAGATGTAGACCTGTGAATGGATTCTTGATATCTTTGAAACTGTTGCCGTGGCGACGCATCAAACGTTACCATTCTTTTAGGATGCTTTTGAGACCCTTAGCATGCTTGAAATTGCATGAAACTCGACAGACACATCACATTTATTAGCCAGTAGACACGTGCAAAGTTTCAGAAACGGGCGTGGTGAGGGCTCAGTAGCGCCACCTTTTGACAAAAGTGGGGTTGTTAGTTTTTATCTACAGTTACAAAAATCGGTATGTATATTGTACTCCTCGAGCCGGACAACTTTCTAATTGACACTCATTAGCTAGGACCCACAGAAAGTCAGATATGTTTGTTTGAATGTGGTCTTGCTCAATCTGAGCCTGCTGTCTTTTGCCTGTCTGTGTATGTGTGTGTGTTTGTAGGGGGAGGGGTCTTAACCATTTCACTCCTGTGTGTATGGCCTGCATAAAAAATAAATGCCTTAAGCCTGGTATTTTTTTAAATAAGTTTTTTATTTTTTATAAGTAAAGGCATATAACCAGTTTAATTGTAATTAGTTTTATATAATTAGTTTATTAATTAAATTAACTTGGTCCATAAACTTGATCTGAAAATTTGGTCCATAAATCAAACACACTTGCATGTAATAATATGACTTGAGTGTTAATCACATCATGTTTTCAGTTTGAATATAAAATATATAAATTATGTAAAAAAAAAAAAAGTTGATCCAGCTGGAGCGCAGGCTGAGAATAGCGCTGTCATGACTGGATCAGAGATCATCAGTCATGCCTTCTCATACCTTACGCGCACACCACGCCCACTTACATCAGATCACATCAACATGTCAGCCGGAGGGATAACGAGGGTCGTCGTCGCTTTTGGATTCAAGAATTTCTTACAACAAGATGGCAAAAGAACAGCGCTTTGCAAGACATGCAACGTTAAGATCGCGGACAGTCAGATGACAACCTCCAATTTCGTCCGTCATTTGAAGAGCCATATTCTGCCCAGTAAGTGCTTGTCAATTTGTTAATGTTATCTGGTTAGCTAGTTCGTAGTTAGCTAGCTAATGTAAGTTAAAGGAGAACTCCGGCGCAAAATTACACATTGTTACCTAGTCAACCGTTATCTGATATTTGTTTTCATGACTGCCGAATGTAAATAGTTTTATCTATAAACAGTTTAGCCTATAAGTGACGTCCGACATTCTCCATGCATCAGCTATTAGCGCGTCGCGTTCGGTTGCGACAAGTAACACGACGACACTCTCTTCAAGATCAATGTTCCCAATATTATACTTTATTTGTAGATAAGGCATAAAGGTCTATGATTTGCATAAAATGACTATCTTGCTGGAGTGGAGTTTATTGCCCTTTAGAATACACTAAGCATTAGTGCTGCACGATTAATTATATCGCAGTCGTAATAGCGATCTCAAACCTATGCAATTATATAACGCAAAATGCCGCGATTTTATATGAAATAAACAAAGTAGGGCTATTAGCGCAGCATCTCTTCTTTTTTGTCATCCTTTGACTAGTGTTACAAGATCCCCCTCTTATTGGTTCAAATGCCTTTTCGCATTTTGCACGACAAGAAGTGAAAAGCTGCCTGTGAGTGCCCTAGATTAGAATAGATGAGACTCGCATAATGCGCATGCACTGACCGTGTGCCAGCCCAGAATAAACAGTTCTCTTTTCGAGCTTGAACGAACAATAGCACACACAATTATGCCAAAATGTGGTTTTGTCTAGTATCTTCATAACATAAGAAAAGTCTATGGATGAAAAGAGTTGTGCTATGAGGCGCGTGTGAGATCCGCGTCTCGGCAACGGGTGCTCTTAAAGGGCCAGCAGCGAATAAAGCGTTCTTTCAGTAAAGTTAAAAGAACAAAGGGAAATTAGAAAATTACTCACTGATCTTGAGTAAAGAACTTTTGTAGCTTTAATAAGGATTATTATATATATAATTTATGATTCAGGCAGCGCAGACTGTTTGATAACTTTATTCAATTTCTGTACCTGTTAAGACAGGAAGGGCACAGGTAAATATGTTTTTTATTATGGGTTTATGTGGGGATTGTTTGAAGTTCACTTAATTTAAAAGCTGTTATATATTTTTTTTAAGCCTAATAATTTTTTTAAAAGTTGATGGCTTTCAATTGATGGAATCACTGTAATGTTGGTTTGGTTGATGGTTTATTGATCATTATAGGTGTTATCAATCATTTATTGTTGTTGTTGTTTTTAGTTTGAGTTGAGAAATAAACATTAATCTGTGTGTGCATTTTACTTTAGAACCAAGCAAGTTGGACTCATGAAACCATTTTATTATATCGGAGTCGCAAATCGCAATTGCAATATTGGCTCAATAATGGCAATATGACATTTTCCCAAATCGTGCAGCCCTACTAAGCATAGATTATAGATACCATCCCTTCGCTATGTTCTTTTCAATGTGAAGCGTTGCGTGCTGTGACTTGGTGTTGCTTCAAGTGCATCATTCTGCACACGGGATGCGCATGATTGCTTATAATACTTTGGGGAGACAAGGGGGCGTGGCCTAAGGGAATATCACTCGTGATGTTAAGTGATGTTACCCCGCCATCGCTGATACAACCTTTAGCAGTCATGTTTTTGCTTCTTGAGAGAGAGAGAAAGTGTGTGTGTGTGTGTGTGTGTGTGTGAGCAGTGGCGGTTCTAGGCGGGGGCCTGGGGGGGCCAGTGCCCCTGCGACAACAAGCTTGGACCCCCTTGTGGCCCCCCTAAATGTGGAGTCAGTGTGAAATATTTTTTTTATAGTGTGTCACGCATTGAGCATGACAGTCACTCGTTTCAGTCTTTTGTCTCACACTCCCGTCACACATTGTATTTCTCATGCGGAAAAACTATTAATAATATATTTAATATACGCAATTCTCTGGCCGCGCCGCTCTCACGTGAGAATCAAGCGCGTCTCGCCTGGAGTTCAGCAGTCGACCCTGCTACGCATCAGCCAATCAAAAAAAGAGAAGTGCTACTTAATAGCCAATCAGAAAAGGGCACTATTGTATCTGGGTAAAATTTAACGCAACAACCAATGAAAAAAAGCATATCCTGGAATTGTTCATATGATTCTGTTACAACATCTTCCGAAAGTTTCTTCACCCGTCCCACAGATGAAACTAATCACTGGAGCTCCGAACATCACTTGGAGCACGGAGTAAGTCATGATCTCCTGTTTTAATGTTACAACAAATTCACAACTTGTTTGACAAAAACTATGACAACTTGACTGATGTAAGATGAATCTTTCCCGTAGCGTAAGCTAGCTTACGCAATGCTCGTTCCCTCATCTAGAGAGAACCGAGGTTACGTTAGGTAATCGATTCGTTTCCCATTTAATTAGTATCAGTCTGTAACTTAGACAACAGTTTTACAGCCTGTTCACTGACAACACCTGCTCAGAACAAGTAGTCTAGGCCTAGTCATCTTATTACACGAATCACGATGACTGACATATTGTCACATTATAAACATCTCTCTCTCCAAATAGGCTTAATAATTTTATTAGCACTAGATAAATTAAAGTGTAATGCATAGTCGATTTTAAAACATCTCTCTCTCCAAATAGGCTTAATAATTTTATTAGCACTAGATAAATTAAAGTGTATTGCATAGTCGATTTTATAGGTCACTTTTAAAATCATGTCATATTTTATAAATTATATCCTGGCCAAGGATGCATTAATTATTGCTTCTGTCTTTCAAAGATGTCAGGAAAAAAACAATTATAAAAAAGCTCATTCACCCTGAGAGGAAAGCCCCCTAAAAAGGCCAGTTTAGAGGATAATTTGCTGATCTTTTTGCAAAAAAAAAAAAAACCCACAAAAATCGTAAAATACATACTGTATGTAAAAAAATAAAAATGGAAATTCAATACAGACTGATATATGTAAATGCAAATGTAAAAATATAATGGAAATGCAAATTGT
>NW_024121645.1:0-22003 GCF_016745375.1 Pimephales promelas
GTATAAATAATAATAATAATATAATAATTCCTAAGGAAACAATAGCCTTCGCCCTTTCATGGCTTGGCCCTAATTACATTGCAATGTGTTTTAAACACACCCTAAATAGCCAACTTCCTGTTGGGCTGGGGTTAAAAAGTAAGAGTGTGAAGTATATATGAAACGATGAGATCTATATTGTACCAAGTTTTATATTATTACATGCAAGTGTGTTTGATTTATGGACCAAATTTTCAGACCAAGTTTTATTGACCAAGTTAATCTGATTAATAAACTTTAATTTATAAAACTATTGTCAATTCACTACAATTAAACTAGTTATATGCCTTTACTTATAAAAAATAAAAATAAAAACTTATTTAAAAAATACCAGGCTTGAGAAAATGTTTCTTTTGCAGGTCATACACACAGCAGTTGAAATGGTTAAGCCCCCTCCCCCTGCACACACACACACACACAGACAGCCAGCCAGCCAGCCAAAGGCTCAGAGTGACCATATTCAAACAAAAATATCTGAGTTTCTGTGGGTCCTAGCTAATAAGTGTAAATTAGAAAGTTGTCCGGCTCGAGGAGTACAATATACATACCAATTTTTGTAACTCTAGTTAAAACTAACAACCCACTTTTGTCAAAAGGTGGCGCTACTGAGCCCTCACCACGCCCGTTTCTGAAACTTTGCACATGTCTACTGGCTAATAAATGTGATGTGTCTGTCGAGTTTCATGCATTTTGAAGCATGCTAAGGGTCTCAAAAGCATCCTAAAAGCATCCTAAAAGAAGGGTAAAGTTTGATGCGTCGCCACGGCAACAGTTTCAAAGATATCAAGAATCCATTCACAGGTCTACATCTGCCGTATGTTTACATTATACAGATGAAGTTTGAAGCAAATCGGGTAAAAATAAAAGGGTGATATCAAAGCATTTTGAAAGTGACACACTTCCTGCTGCCAGTTGGTGGCGCTATAACTTTGACTCACAATAGTCACATCCATGTGATCGTCCTCTTACAGCGAACACACTGCTGAAGTTTCATCAAGATCAGTTAATGTATGCTGAAGTTATAACACACTTCCTGTTTCACGTTTCTCGCCATGATTTCGTTTCCTCGCCACGGCCAAACCGTTCGAGATATCAAAAATCCCCTCGCAAACTTTCATCCTCAATGCCTTGACTTCATGCTGACCGAGTTTCGTGCCGTGTGTTCGAATTCTCTAGGAGGAGTATTGCAAATTCCATTGCGAGTGTTTTATGAACAACCCTAAATAACCGACTTCCTGTTGGGCTGGGGTAAAAAGTAATAGTATGAGGTATATATGAACGATGAGATCAACATGTGTACCGAGTTTCATATTATTACATACAAGCGTGTTTGAGTTATGGACCAAGTTTTCGGACCCCGTTCCAGGGGGCGCTGTCTAGCCCCCCTGCCACGCCCGGGTACCATCTTCAGCCCGGCCCTGATGGCCGCGGGTTCTGACCCGTGTGCAAAGTTTCAAGAGTTTTTGAGCATGTTAAGGGCCCCAAAAGTGCCCGAATAGTCGTATAAATAATAATAATAATAATAATAAATATAGCTGCGAGCAGCGATTGCGGGCCCAAGCCGGTGGCACCGCAACCCCGATGCCTTTAGTTACCCAAAGGCACCGGGATGGTGGTACCGCCGGCTTTGGCGCTTTATCGCTGCTCACATCTATATTTATATTTAATATAAAGCCGGTGGCACCGCCACCTTGGTGCCTTTAGGGTTATTCTGTACGACGTGTAAAAACGTAACCCCCGCTTTGACTATCAAAAAGAAGTGTATTGTAGAGCTTGCATCAATGCGGACTCGATGCGCTGTGCGCTGTAACTCCATGTGGCTTTAAGCGCATCATTCTCCACTCGGGATGCGCATAAGCGTTTTGTGCCACACTGTACTGAGCCTTTCATATCATAATGCAGTGACGCAATGACAGATTATTAATTGCCTTTCTTGTTCTGTTCTATCTATTATATGTTGATAATAGATAGGACAGAGCACTAAAAACCTCAAACAAAGCACTAAAAACTTAAGCTGTTTGCTGTGTAGTCTGAGAATGAGCTGTTTGATTTGCACCCTCTTCCTCTTCACTGTCCTCCATAAAAACCAGCTATCCAGGTCCATGTTGTTCTAGAAAGTTTGTATGTTGCTGCCTCAATTAACATCTCTGCTATACATTTAAAACATGGCTATATCTAAAATAATTTATCTTTTTGATTTTTGTTATCTTGTTTTTCATGAATATTTTACAACAATACAAAGAGCAATGTGTATTTTCCATTAATATAGTTTGTAATGGCTTTTTTTGTCATAGATTATAATCATATATTTTTTGGATTTGTTATTTATCTTTATAATGAAGTTGTCTGTATTAAGTAGATTGTGTTTAACACACACAAGAGTGATTTATTAGTTCAACACATAGTTATAGAAATTCTACTTTATCTAAAAAAACCCTGCACTTTATACACACACACACACACACACACACACACACATAAATACATGTAAATAAAAATCCAAAAAAAAAAAAACATCAAATGTGTTTTTAGTCAGAGTATTATTTTATACAGAAACAAATATTTGTAATTCAGATAAGAATGAAGTTAGTGTTTTAAAATCTTAAGGAAAACAAATATATTGAAATATAGCACATGAATTTTAAATTCATTCAACTTCAATTACAAATACAATCTTACTTTTATTTAAAGCAAACTATACATTTAAAAGATGGGGGTTATATGCCTATTTTGTCATTTAAAAATATTGTTATGCAAAATTGTTATGCAAAAAGACAAGGACTTAGAGACAAGGACTTGTAGGAAAAATCGCAGCCAGCCACACACACACACACATAAACACAGACAACAGCCCTCCCCTCCCCACACAGACACACACACCCACACACACACACACACAGAGAGAGAGAGAGAGAGAGAGAGAGAGAGAGAGAGAGAATCGCAGGGGAAATAAATCCATTCAAACTACAATATCTGACTTTCTGTTGCTCAGAGCGAATGACTTTAAATTGGAAAGTTGATCGGCTTGACGAGAACAATATACGTGGTAAGTTTTGTAACTGTAGGTAAATTGAGCAAAGTTATAACACACTTTATGTGTCCTTTTTTAGTCATAAAATTCATTTCCTCGCCACGGCCAGACCGTTCGAGATATCAAAAATCCGTCCGGAATTGAGCATCCTCAATGTCTTGACTTCATGCACACCGAGTTTGGTTGTGATTGGTAAACACATGCATTGTGATTTGATGTATTTCTCCTAGGACAATTATTCAAACAACCCATAATTCATAATTCATAAATAACTTCCATTTGAACTGTCATAAAACTTAGAGCACGAAAGTTGTTTGGCCTGATGTGATCTTTAATTGTACCGAGTTTCATATTAATTCATGCAAGTGTGTTTGATTTATGGACAAATTTTTGAATCCCAGTCCAGGGGGCGCTGTCGAGCCGCCCTGCCACGCCCGGTTACCAGCTTCAGCCCGGCCCTGATGGCCATGGGTTCTGACCCGTGTGCAAAGTTTCAAGAGTTTTAGAGGATGTTAAGGCCCCCGAAAATGCCAGAGAAGTTGCACACAGCAAATAAAGGGTTAAAATTAACCTGACAGGCGCCCCTCCTCTCACTCACACAGAGAGACACTGAGAGACTGGCAAAATTCTGAGATTTTCTCTACATTCAAACAAACATATCTGACTTTCTGTGGGTCCTAGCTAATGAGTGTCAATTAGAAAGTTGTCCGGCTCGAGGAGTACAATATACATACTGATTTTTGTAACTGTAGATAAAACTAACAACCCCACTTTTGTCAAAAGGTGGCGCTACTGAGCCCTCACCACACCCGTTTCTGAAACGTTGCACATGTCTACTGGCTAATAAATGTGATGTGTCTGTCGAGTTTCATGCAATTTGAAGCATGCTAAGAGTCTCAAAAGCATCCTAAAAGAATGGTAAAGTTTGATGCGTTGCCACGGCAACAGTTTCAAAGATATCAAGAATCCATTTACAGGTCTTCATCTGCCATGTATTTGCATTATACAGATGAAGTTTGAAGCAAATCGAGTTAAAATTAGAGGGTGATTTCAAAGCATTTTGAAAATGACACACTTCCTGCTGCCAGTTGGTGGCGCTATAACTTTGACTCACAATAGTCACATCCATGTGATCGTCCTCTTACAGCGAACACACTGCTGAAGTTTCATCAAGATCGGTTGATGTGTGCTGAAGTTATGATACACTTCCTGTTTCACGTTTCTCGCCATAATTTTGTTTCCTCGCCACGGCCAAACCGTTCGAGATATCAAAAATCCCCTCGCAAACTTTCATCCTCAATGTCTTGACTTCACGCTGACCGAGTTTCGTCGAATTTGGATCAAAGCTCTAGGAGGAGTATTAAAAATTCCATTGCGAGTGTTTTACGAACAACCCTAAATAGCCGACTTCCTGTTGGGCTGGGGTAAAAAGTAAAAGCACGAGGTATAGATGAAACGATGAGATCAACATGTGTACCGAGTTTCATATTATTACATGCAAGCGTGTTTGATTTATGGACCAAGTGTTCGGACCCCGTTCCAGGGGGCGCTCTCTAGCCCCCCTGCCACGCCCGGGTACCATCTTCAGCCCGGCCCTGATGGCCGCGGGTTCTGACCCGTGTGCAAAGTTTCAAGAGTTTTTGAGCATGTTAAGGGCCCCAAAAGTGCCCGAATAGTCGTATAAATAATAATAATAATAAATATAGCTGCGAGCAGCGATGGCGGGCCCAAGCCGGTGGCACCGCAACCCCGGTTC
This sequence comes from Pimephales promelas, assembly GCF_016745375.1. The sequence continues at coordinate 4,827 of NW_024121645.1, forward strand.
CTTTAGTTACCTAAAGGCACCCGGGTAGCGGTGCCGAAGGCTTTGGCCCTTTTATGATTAAATGTTAAAACGGCTTGCCATACTCTGTCATTTCGACTAGTCACAATTATGTTACAGATGTCTTAAATGATAATACAAACTATCCAAAATGTAATTACGAATAGACAGAAAGACGTTGTTGATATCTACAATGTTAATTCCGGACAGGCAAACTTAGCTTTTAAATGTTAAAAGGGCTTGCCATACAGGGACGTAGGCTCAGAGAGAGGCTCACCATATTCAAACCAAAATATCTGACTTCCTCTTGGTCCGAGCTAATGACTATGTATTAGAAAGTTGTCCGGCTTGAGGAGTACAATGTATATACCGATTTTTGTAACTGTAGATAAAACTAACAACCCCACTTTTGTCAAAAGGTGGCGCTATTTAGTCCTTGCACATTGCCCGTTTCTGAAACTTTGCACATGTCTACTGGCTAATAAATGTGATGTATCTGTTGAGTTTCAAGCAATTTCAATTTCAATTTGACTGTTGAAAAGAAGTGCGCCGATTAGATACTCAGGATCGGTATCGGCTCTGACACTGCCATCTTTGACGAGGCTGATTCAAATTCTATATTGTGCATATATACTATTCTATGTTAGGCACAAAGGCACAAAAACTTTCTAAAGTACCATAAAGTTTTTGTGTACTGTATTATTAGTGTTCTGAAGCTATTATGTGATATAGAAATTAATATTTAAGTCATTAAATTCAAGAACACAAACTTTTCCCTCTCTGCGCCTGTCAGTCATTCTCCATTCAGCATTCAAACAGCACGTCACATTCGGTTACAGTCAATGATGAAACGATCTTCAATGATTCAATGTTAATCCTATTATACTGGATCTTTAAGATAAAGGTCTAAAGGTCTATATTTTCGAATGAAGAAACTTTTTCTTGCTGGACTTTATTGCTGTAACTTAATCGTGTTACTTTCTACCGGGTGTCGGACGCTGTCGGTTAGATCACAACACTAGAGTCAGAGCACTATAATTGTTCTTCACGCACACAGTAACTGAAATTTAAAACCTTTAAAAGAAAAGGCTCAATAAACTATTGCATAGATAGATAATGTATAATACACTGTTCATAAATATGTATTTCCTTTGTGCTTTGAACTTTTCAATACGGACTCAATGCGCTGTAACTTCATGTGGCTTCAAGCACATCATTCTCCGCTCGGGATGCACATAAGTGCTTTGTGCTGCACCGTATTGGAGCCGTAATATCATAATGCAGTGACGTAATGACAGATTATTAATTGCCTTTCAATTATATGTTGCTTTATAGCAGCCATGGCTATATTTTTTTTTAATGATTTTTGTTATCTTGTTTTTCATGAATGTATTTTTCAAAAATAAGAGCAATGTGTATTATCTATTATTAATATGGTTTATAATAGCATTTTTGTCATAGATTATGACAAAGTAATCATATGATCCACCAGCGAGGAACCAGCAGAACAGAGTGAACATTCTTTCTGTTTAGTTCAATCCTACTTAATAGGAATTTATTTAAAATGCTCGCTCTACTCCACACCATTAATGTCTTGTGCGGACATCCGTATTTTGACTTTCGGTTTTAAGTAAGCGATTTAAAAGCTCCCAAGTCCCAGCGGAGTCACACGTTGATTAACCGGTGGGAATATACACAATAGGCCTACCTGATATTGAACACAAGAGGGCAGTATAGCACTACGTATGACTCAGATTATTATTTTTTTATGAATTTTACAACAATTCTGGCTGTTTTTGAACGTAAACACAATTCTTAAATGAAAAAAAAGGAAAAATTGGGGAAGTTATAATATTTGTATAATTTAATTTAGAAACAAATGATGTATAATTACATTTTTAGAAGATATGAGGCTTTTAGTGTTTACTTTTTTGACATTACTTTAATCTTTTGCCATAGTTGCACATGTCTATTGGCTAATAAATGTGATGTATCTGTTGAGTTTCAAGCAATTTCAAGCAAGCTAAGAGTCCCAAAAGCATCAAAAAATAATGTTAAAGTTTGTTTCGTTGCCACGGCATTTTGAAAGTGACACACTTCCTGCTGCCAGTTGGTGGCGCTATAACTTTGACTCACAATAGTCACATCCATGTGATCGGTCTCTTACAGCGAAAACACTGCTGAAGTTTCATCAAGATCAGTTAATGTATGCTGAAGTTATAACACACATCCTGTTCCATGTTTCTCGCCATAATTTCGTTTCCTCGCCACGGCCAAACCGTTCGAGATATCAAAAATCCCGTGGCACTTTTTCATCCTTAATGTCTTGACTTCACGCTGATCGAGTTTCGTCGAATTTGGTTCAGTGCTCTAGGAGCAATAATTTAAATTACATTGCATGTGTTTTAAACACAACCCTAAATAGCCAACTTCCTGTTGGGCTGGGGTAAAAAGTAAGAGTGTGAAGTATATATGAAACGATGAGATCTATATGTGTACCAAGTTTCATATTATTACATGCAAGTGTGTTTGATTTATGGACCAAATTTTCAGACCAAGTTTATTGACCAAGTTAATCTGATTAATAAACTAATTATATAAAACTATTGTCAATTCACTACAATTAAACTAGTTATATGCCTTTACTTATAAAAAATAAAAATAAAAACTTATTTAAAAAATACCAGGCTTGAGAAATGTATTTTCTTTATGCAGGTCATACACACAGCAGTGAAATGGTTAAGCCCCCTCCCCCTGCACACACACACACACACACACACACACACAGACAGCCAGCCAGCCAGCCAGCCAAAGGCTCAGAGTGGCCATATTCAAACAAAAATATCTGAGTTTCTGTGGGTCCTAGCTAATAAGTGTCAATTAGAAAGTTGTCCGGCTCGAGGAGTACAATATACATACCAATTTTTGTAACTCTAGTTAAAACTAACCACCCCACTTTTGTCAAAAGGTGGCGCTACTGAGCCCTCACCACGCCCGTTTCTGCAACTTTGCACATGTCTACTGGCTAATAAATGTGATGTGTCTGTCGAGTTTCATGCAATTTGAAGCATGCTAAGGGTCTCAAAAGCATCCTAAAAGCATCCTAAAAGAAGGGTAAAGTTTGATGCGTCGCCACGGCAACAGTTTCAAAGATATCAAGAATCCATTCACAGGTCTACATCTGCCGTATGTTTACATTATACATATGAAGTTTGAAGCAAATCGGGTAAAAATAAAAGGGTGATATCTAAGCATTTTGAAAGTGACACACTTCCTGCTGCCAGTTGGTGGCGCTATAACTTTGACTCACAATAGTCACATCCATGTGATCGTCCTCTTACAGCGAACACACTGCTGAAGTTTCATCAAGATCAGTTAATGTATGCTGAAGTTATAACACACTTCCTGTTTCACGTTTCTCGCCATGATTTCGTTTCCTCGCCACGGACAAACCGTTCGAGATATAAAAAATCCCCTCGCAAACTTTCATCCTCAATGTCTTGACTTCACGCTGACCGAGTTTCGTCGAATGTGGATCAAAGCTCTAGGAGGAGTATTTGACATTCCATTGCGAGCGTTTTACAAACAAACCTCAATAGCCGACTTCCTGTTGGGCTGGGGTAAAAAGTAAGAGCGCGAGGTATAGATGAAACGATGAGATCAACATGTGTACCGAGTTTCATATTATTACATACAAGCGTGTTTGAGTTATGGACCAAGTGTTCGGACCCCGTTCCAGGGGGCGCTGACGAGCCGCCCTGCCACGCCCGGGTACCATCTTCAGCCCGGCTCTGATGGCCGCGGGTTCTGACCCGTGTGCAAAGTTTCAAGAGTTTTCGAGCACGTTAAGGGCCCCAAAAGTGCCCAAAAGGTAGCAAAATAATAATAATACTAAAGAAGAAATATAGCTGCGAGCAGCGATTGCGGGCCCAAGCCGGTGGCACCGCAACCCCGATGCCTTTAGTTACCCAAAGGCACCGGGATGGTGGTACCGCCGGCTTTGGCCCTTTATCGCTGCTCACAGCTATATTTATATTTAATATAAAGCCGGTGGCACCGCCACCTTGGTGCCTTTAGGGTTATTCTGTACGACGTGTAAAAACGTAACCCCCGCTTTGACTATCAAAAAGAAGTGTATTGTAGAGCTTGCATCAATGCGGACTCGATGCGCTGTGCGCTGTAACTCCATGTGGCTTTAAGCGCATCATTCTCCACTCGGGATGCGCATAAGCGTTTTGTGCCACACTGTACTGAGCCTTTCATATCATAATGCAGTGACGCAATGACAGATTATTAATTGCCTTTCTTGTTCTGTTCCATCTATTATATGTTGATAATAGATAGGACAGAGCACTAAAAACCTCAAACAAAGCACTAAAAACTTAAGCTGTTTGCTGTGTAGTCTGAGAATGAGCTGTTTGATTTGCACCCTCTTCCTCTTCACTGTCCTCCATAAAAACCAGCTATCCAGGTCCATGTTGTTCTAGAAAGTTTGTATGTTGCTGCCTCAATTAACATCTCTGCTATACATTTAAAACATGGCTATATCTAAAATAATTTATCTTTTTGATTTTTGTTATCTTGTTTTTCATGAATATTTTACAACAATACAAAGAGCAATGTGTATTTTCCATTAATATAGTTTGTAATGGCTTTTTTGTCATAGATTATAATCATATATTTTTTGGATTTGTTATTTATCTTTATAATGAAGTTGTCTGTATTAAGTAGATTGTGTTTAACACACACAAGAGTGATTTTATTAGTTCAACACATAGTTATAGAAATTCTACTTCATCTAAAAAAAACCCTGCACTTTATACACACACACACACACACACACACACACACACACACACACACACACACACACACACACACACACACACACACACACACACACACACACACACACACACACACACACACACACACACAAATACATGTAAATAAAAATACAAAAAAAAACATCAAATGTGTTTTTAGTCAGAGTATTATTTTATACAGAAACAAATATTTGTAATTCAGATAAGAATGAAGTTAGTGTTTTAAAATCTTAAGGAAAACAAATATATTGAAATATAGCACATGAATTTTAAATTCATTCAACTTCAATTACAAATACAATCTTACTTTTATTTAAAGCAAACTATACATTTAAAAGATGGGGGTTATATGCCTATTTTGTCATTTAAAAATATTGTTATGCAAAATTGTTATGCAAAAAGACAAGGACTTAGAGACAAGGACTTGTAGGAAAAATCGCAGCCAGCCACACACACACACACATAAACACAGACAACAGCCCTCCCCTCCCCACACAGACACACACACCCACACACACACACACACAGAGAGAGAGAGAGAGAGAGAGAGAGAGAGAGAGAGAGAATCGCAGGGGAAATAAATCCATTCAAACTACAATATCTGACTTTCTGTTGCTCAGAGCGAATGACTTTAAATTGGAAAGTTGATCGGCTTGACGAGAACAATATACGTGGTAAGTTTTGTAACTGTAGGTAAATTGAGCAAAGTTATAACACACTTTATGTGTCCTTTTTTAGTCATAAAATTCATTTCCTCGCCACGGCCAGACCGTTCGAGATATCAAAAATCCGTCCGGAATTGAGCATCCTCAATGTCTTGACTTCATGCACACCGAGTTTGGTTGTGATTGGTAAACACATGCGTTGTAATTTGATGTATTTCTCCTAGGACAATTATTCAAACAACCCATAATTCATAATTCATAAATAACTTCCATTTGAACTGTCATAAAACTTAGAGCACGAAAGTTGTTTGGCCTGATGTGATCTATAATTGTACCGAGTTTCATATTAATTCATGCAAGTGTGTTTGATTTATGGACAAATGTTCGAATCCCAGTCCAGGGGGCGCTGTCGAGCCGCCCTGCCACGCCCGGTTACCAGCTTCAGCCCGGCCCTGATGGCCATGGGTTCTGACCCGTGTGCAAAGTTTCAAGAGTTTTCGAGGATGTTAAGGCCCCCGAAAATGCCAGAGAAGTCGCACACAGCAAATAAAGGGTTAAAATTAACCTGACAGGCGCCCCTCCTCTCACTCACACAGAGGGACACTGAGAGACTGGCAAAATTCTGAGATTTTCTCTACATTCAAACAAACATATCTGACTTTCTGTGGGTCCTAGCTAATGAGTGTCAATTAGAAAGTTGTCCGGCTCGAGGAGTACAATATACATACCGATTTTTGTAACTGTAGATAAAACTAACAACCCCACTTTTGTCAAAAGGTGGCGCTACTGAGCCCTCACCACGCCCGTTTCTGAAACTTTGCACATGTCTACTGGCTAATAAATGTGATGTGTCTGTCGAGTTTCATGCATTTGAAGCATGCTAAGGGTCTCAAAAGTATCCTAAAAGCATCCTAAAAGAAGGGTAAAGTTTGATGCGTCGCCACGGCAACAGTTTCAAAGATATCAAGAATCCATTCACAGGTCTACATCTGCCGTATGTTTACATTATACATATGAAGTTTGAAGCAAATCGGGTAAAAATAAAAGGGTGATATCTAAGCATTTTGAAAGTGACACACTTCCTGCTGCCAGTTGGTGGCGCTATAACTTTGACTCACAATAGTCACATCCATGTGATCGTCCTCTTACAGCGAACACACTGCTGAAGTTTCATCAAGATCAGTTAATGTATGCTGAAGTTATAACACACTTCCTGTTTCACGTTTCTCGCCATGATTTCGTTTCCTCGCCACGGCCAAACCGTTCGAGATATCCCGTGGCACTTTTTCATCCTTAATGTCTTGACTTCACGCTGATCGAGTTTCGTCGAATTTGGTTCAGTGCTCTAGGAGCAATAATTTAAATTACATTGCATGTGTTTTAAACACAACCCTAAATAGCCAACTTCCTGTTGGGCTGGGGTAAAAAGTAAGAGTGTGAAGTATATATGAAACGATGAGATCTATATGTGTACCAAGTTTCATATTATTACATGCAAGTGTGTTTGATTTATGGACCAAATTTTCAGATCAAGTTTATGGACCAAGTTAATTTAATTAATAAACTAATTATATAAAACTATTAATGCACTACAATTAAACTGGTTATATGCCTTTACTTATAAAAAATAAAAAACTTATTTAAAAAAATACCAGGCTTAAGGCATTTATTTTTTATGCAGGCCATACACACAGGAGTGAAATGGTTAAGACCCCTCCCCCTACAAACACACACACATACACAGACAGGCAAAGACAGAGATGTAGGCTCAGATTAAGCAAGACCACATTCAAACAAACATATCTGACTTTCTGTGGGTCCTAGCTAATGAGTGTCAATTAGAAAGTTGTCCGGCTCGAGGAGTACAATATACATACCGATTTTTGTAACTGTAGATAAAACTAACAACCCCACTTTTGTCAAAAGGTGGCGCTACTGAGCCCTCACCACGCCCGTTTCTGCAACTTTGCACATGTCTACTGGCTAATAAATGTGATGTGTCTGTCGAGTTTCATGCAATTTGAAGCATGCTAAGAGTCTCAAAAGCATCCTAAAAGAATGGTAAAGTTTGATGCGTTGCCACGGCAACAGTTTCAAAGATATCAAGAATCCATTTACAGGTCTTCATCTGCCATGTATTTGCATTATACAGATGAAGTTTGAAGCAAATCGAGTTAAAATTAGAGGGTGATTTCAAAGCATTTTGAAAATGACACACTTCCTGCTGCCAGTTGGTGGCGCTATAACTTTGACTCACAATAGTCACATCCATGTGATCGTCCTCTTACAGCGAACACACTGCTGAAGTTTCATCAAGATCGGTTGATGTGTGCTGAAGTTATGATACACTTCCTGTTTCACGTTTCTCGCCATAATTTTGTTTCCTCGCCACGGCCAAACCGTTCGAGATATCAAAAATCCCCTCGCAAACTTTCATCCTCAATGTCTTGACTTCACGCTGACCGAGTTTCGTCGAATTTGGATCAAAGCTCTAGGAGGAGTATTAAAAATTCCATTGCGAGTGTTTTACGAACAACCCTAAATAGCCGACTTCCTGTTGGGCTGGGGTAAAAAGTAAAAGCACGAGGTATAGATGAAACGATGAGATCAACATGTGTACCGAGTTTCATATTATTACATGCAAGCGTGTTTGATTTATGGACCAAGTGTTCGGACCCCGTTCCAGGGGGCGCTCTCTAGCCCCCCTGCCACGCCCGGGTACCATCTTCAGCCCGGCCCTGATGGCCACGGGTTCTGACCCGTGTGCAAAGTTTCAAGAGTTTTTGAGCATGTTAAGGGCCCCAAAAGTGCCCGAATAGTCGTATAAATAATAATAATAATAAATATAGCTGCGAGCAGCGATGGCGGGCCCAAGCCGGTGGCACCGCAACCCCGGTTCCTTTAGTTACCTAAAGGCACCCGGGTAGCGGTGCCGAAGGCTTTGGCCCTTTTATGATTAAATGTTAAAACGGCTTGCCATACTCTGTCATTTCGACTAGTCACAATTATGTTACAGATGTCTTAAATGATAATACAAACTATCCAAAATGTAATTACGAATAGACAGAAAGACGTTGTTGATATCTACAATGTTAATTCCGGACAGGCAAACTTAGCTTTTAAATGTTAAAAGGGCTTGCCATACAGGGACGTAGGCTCAGAGAGAGGCTCACCATATTCAAACCAAAATATCTGACTTCCTCTTGGTCCGAGCTAATGACTATGTATTAGAAAGTTGTACGGCTTGAGGAGTACAATGTATATACCGATTTTTGTAACTGTAGATAAAACTAACAACCAATGTAGTAGCACTTCTCTTTTTTTGATTGGCTGATGCGTAGCAGGGTCGACTGCTGAACTCCAGGCGAGACGCGCTTGATTCTCACGTGAGAGCGGCGCGGCCAGAGAAATTGCGTATATTAAATATATTATTAATAGTTTTTCCGCATGAGAAATACAATGTGTGACGGGAGTGTGAGACAAAAGACTGAAACGAGTGACTGTCATGCTCAATGCGTGACACACTATAAAAAAATATTTCACACTGACTCCACATTTAGGGGGCCACAAGGGGGTCCAAGCTTGTTGTCGCAGGGGCACTGGCCCCCCAGGCCCCCGCCTAGAACCGCCATTGCTCACACACACACACACACACACACACACTTTCTCTCTCTCTCAAGAAGCAAAAACATGACTGCTAAAGGTTGTATCAGCGATGGCGGGGTAACATCACTTAACATCACGAGTGCTATTCCCTTAGGCCACGCCCCCTTGTCTCCCCAAAGTATTATAAGCAATCATGCGCATCCCGTGTGCAGAATGATGCACTTGAAGCAACACCAAGTCACAGCACGCAACGCTTCACATTGAAAAGAACATAGCGAAGGGATGGTATCTATAATCTATGCTTAGTAGGGCTGCACGATTTGGGAAAATGTCATATTGCCATTATTGAGCCAATATTGCAATTGCGATTTGCGACTCCGATATAATAAAATGGTTTCATGAGTCCAACTTGCTTGGTTCTAAAGTAAAATGCACACACAGATTAATGTTTATTTCTCAACTCAAACTAAAAACAACAACAACAATAAATGATTGATAACACCTATAATGATCAATAAACCATCAACCAAACCAACATTACAGTGATTCCATCAATTGAAAGCCATCAACTTTTTAAAAAATTATTACGCTTAAAAAAATATATAACAGCTTTTAAATTAAGTGAACTTCAAACAATCCCCACATAAACCCATAATAAAAAACATATTTACCTGTGCCCTTCCTGTCTTAACAGGTACAGAAATTGAATAAAGTTATCAAACAGTCTGCGCTGCCTGAATCATAAATTATATATATAATAATCCTTATTAAAGCTACAAAAGTTCTTTACTCAAGATCAGTGAGTAATTTTCTAATTTCCCTTTGTTCTTTTAACTTTACTGAAAGAACGCTTTATTCGCTGCTGGCCCTTTAAGAGCACCCGTTGCCGAGACGCGGATCTCACACGCGCCTCATAGCACAACTCTTTTCATCCATAGACTTTTCTTATGTTATGAAGATACTAGACAAAATCACATTTTGGCATAATTGTGTGTGCTATTGTTCGTTCAAGCTCGAAAGAGAACTGTTTATTCTGGGCTGGCACACGGTCAGTGCATGCGCATTATGCGAGTCTCATCTATTCTAATCTAGGGCACTCACAGGCAGCTTTTCACTTCTTGTCGTGCAAAATGCGAAAAGGCATTTGAACCAATAAGAGGGGGATCTTGTAACACTAGTCAAAGGATGACAAAAAAGAAGAGATGCTGCGCTAATAGCCCTACTTTGTTTATTTCATATAAAATCGCGGCATTTTGCGTTATATAATTGCATAGGTTTGAGATCGCTATTACGACTGCGATATAATTAATCGTGCAGCACTAATGCTTAGTGTATTCTAAAGGGCAATAAACTCCACTCCAGCAAGATAGTCATTTTATGCAAATCATAGACCTTTATGCCTTATCTACAAATAAAGTATAATATTGGGAACATTGATCTTGAAGAGAGTGTCGTCGTGTTACTGTCGCAACCGAACGCGACGCGCTAATGCTGATGCATGGAGAATGACTGAGGCGAGATGACTTTCCGTTAACTTTAACTTAGAGACTAAAATATTAATTTTACCACACATTAAGCTATTGAATGACTTTAGAAGTCTTGGAATATAGTGTGAAAACTTGATTGTGCTTTACAGTTTTTTATGCCTTTAGTGGGGCTTAACAAAATAACACAATATGCAGAATGTCGGACGTCACTTATAGGCTAAACTGTTTTTATAGATAAAACTATTTACATTCGGCAGTCATGAAAACAAATCTCAGATAACGGTTGACTAGGTAACAATGTGTAATTTTGCGCCGGAGTTCTCCTTTAACTTACATTAGCTAGCTAACTACGAACGAGCTAACCAGATAACATTAACAAATTGACAAGCACTTACTGGGCACAGTGGGCAGAATGGCTCTTCAAATGACGGACGAAATTGGAGGTTGTCATCTGACTGTCCGCGATCTTAACGTTGCATGTCTTGCAAAGCGCTGTTCTTTTGCCATCTTGTTGTAAGAAATTCTTGAATCCAAAAGCGACGACGACCCTCGTTATCCCTCCGGCTGACATGTTGATGTGATCTGATGTAAGTGGGCGTGGTGTGCGCGTAAGGTATGAGAGGGCATGACTGATGATCTCTGATCCAGTCATGACAGCGCTATTCTCAGCCTGCGCTCCAGCTGGATCAACTTTATTTTTTTTACATAATTTATATATTTTATATTCAAACTGAAAACATGATGTGATTAACACTCAAGTCATATTATTACATGCAAGTGTGTTTGATTTATGGACCAAATTTTCAGATCAAGTTTATGGACCAAGTTAATTTAATTAATAAACTAATTATATAAAACTATTAATGCACTACAATTAAACTGGTTATATGCCTTTACTTATAAAAAATAAAAAACTTATTTAAAAAAATACCAGGCTTAAGGCATTTATTTTTTATGCAGGCCATACACACAGGAGTGAAATGGTTAAGACCCCTCCCCCTACAAACACACACACATACACAGACAGGCAAAGACAGAGATGTAGGCTCAGATTAAGCAAGACCACATTCAAACAAACATATCTGACTTTCTGTGGGTCCTAGCTAATGAGTGTCAATTAGAAAGTTGTCCGGCTCGAGGAGTACAATATACATACCGATTTTTGTAACTGTAGATAAAACTAACAACCCCACTTTTGTCAAAAGGTGGCGCTACTGAGCCCTCACCACGCCCGTTTCTGAAACTTTGCACGTGTCTACTGGCTAATAAATGTGATGTGTCTGTCGAGTTTCATGCATTTTGAAGCATGCTAAGGGTCTCAAAAGCATCCTAAAAGCATCCTAAAAGAAGGGTAAAGTTTGATGCGTCGCCACGGCAACAGTTTCAAAGATATCAAGAATCCATTCACAGGTCTACATCTGCCGTATGTTTACATTATACATATGAAGTTTGAAGCAAATCGGGTAAAAATAAAAGGGTGATATCAAAGCATTTTGAAAGTGACACACTTCCTGCTGCCAGTTGGTGGCGCTATAACTTTGACTCACAATAGTCACATCCATGTGATCGTCCTCTTACAGCGAACATACTGCTGAAGTTTCATCAAGATCAGTTAATGTATGCTGAAGTTATAACAAACTTCCTGTTTCACGTTTCTCGCCATGATTTCGTTTCCTCGCCACGGCCAAACCGTTCGAGATATCAAAAATCCCCACACAAGCTTTCATCCTCAATGTCTTGACTTTACGCTGACCGAGTATCGTCGAATTTGGATCAAAGCTCTAGGAGGAGTATTTCAAATACCATTGCGAGCGTTTTACAAACAAACCTCAATAGCCGACTTCCTGTTGGGCTGGGGTAAAAAGTAAAAGCGCGAGGTATAGATGAAACGATGAGATCAACATGCGTACCGAGTTTCATATTATTACATACAAGCGTGTTTGAGTTATGGACCAAGTGTTCGGACCCCGTTCCAGGGGGCGCTGACGAGCCGCCCTGCCACGCTCGGGTACCATCTTCAGCCCGGCTCTGATGGCCGCGGGTTCTGACTCGTGTGCAAAGTTTCAAGAGTTTTCGAGCACGTTAAGGGCCCCAAAAGTGCCCAAAAGGTAGTAAAATAATAATAATACTAAAGAAAAAATATAGCTGCGAGCAGCGATTGCGGGCCCAAGCCGGTGGCACCGCAACCCCGATGCCTTTAGTTACCCAAAGGCACCGGGATGGTGGTACCGCCGGCTTTGGCCCTTTATCGCTGCTCACAGCTATATTTATATTTAATATAAAGCCGGTGGCACCGCCACCTTGGTGCCTTTAGGGTTATTCTGTTCGACGTGTAAAAACGTAACCCCCGCTTTGACTATCAAAAAGAAGTGTATTGTAGAGCTTGCATCAATGCGGACTCGATGCGCTGTGCGCTGTAACTCCATGTGGCTTTAAGCGCATCATTCTCCACTCGGGATGCGCATAAGCGTTTTGTGCCACACTGTACTGAGCCTTTCATATCATAATGCAGTGACGCAATGACAGATTATTAATTGCCTTTCTTGTTCTGTTCCATCTATTATATGTTGATAATAGATAGGACAGAGCACTAAAAACCTCAAACAAAGCACTAAAAACTTAAGCTGTTTGCTGTGTAGTCTGAGAATGAGCTGTTTGATTTGCACCCTCTTCCTCTTCACTGTCCTCCATAAAAACCAGCTATCCAGGTCCATGTTGTTCTAGAAAGTTTGTATGTTGCTGCCTCAATTAACATCTCTGCTATACATTTAAAACATGGCTATATCTAAAATAATTTATCTTTTTGATTTTTGTTATCTTGTTTTTCATGAATATTTTACAACAATACAAAGAGCAATGTGTATTTTCCATTAATATAGTTTGTAATGGCTTTTTTTGTCATAGATTATAATCATATATTTTTTGGATTTGTTATTTATCTTTATAATGAAGTTGTCTGTATTAAGTAGATTGTGTTTAACACACACAAGAGTGATTTATTAGTTCAACACATAGTTATAGAAATTCTACTTTATCTAAAAAAACCCTGCACTTTATACACACACACACACACACACACACACACACACACACACACACACACACACACACACACACACACACACAACAAACACAACAACATAAAACAAATAAAAAAAAAAAACATCAAATGTTTTTTAGTCAGAGTATTATTTTATACAGAAACAAATATTTGTAATTCAGATAAGAATGAAGTTAGTGTTTTAAAATCTTAAGGAAAACAAATATATTGAAATATAGCACATGAATTTTAAATTCATTCAACTTCAATTACAAATACAATCTTACTTTTATTTAAAGCAATCTATACATTTAAAAGATGGGGGTTATATGCCTATTTTGTCATTTAAAAATATTGTTATGCAAAATTGTTATGCAAAAAGACAAGGACTTAGAGACAAGGACTTGTAGGAAAAATCACAGCCAGCCACACACACACACATAAACACAGACAACAGCCCTCCCCTCCCCACACAGACACACACACCCACACACACACACAGAGAGAGAGAGAGAGAGAGAGAGAGAGAGAATCGCAGGGGAAATAAATCCATTCAAACTACAATATCTGACTTTCTGTTGCTCAGAGCGAATGACTTTAAATTGGAAAGTTGATCGGCTTGACGAGAACAATATACGTGGTAAGTTTTGTAACTGTAGGTAAATTGAGCAAAGTTATAACACACTTTATGTGTCCTTTTTTAGTCATAAAATTCATTTCCTCGCCACGGCCAGACCGTTCGAGATATCAAAAATCCGTCCGGAATTGAGCATCCTCAATGTCTTGACTTCATGCACACCGAGTTTGGTTGTGATTGGTAAACACATGCATTGTGATTTGATGTATTTCTCCTAGGACAATTATTCAAACAACCCATAATTCATAATTCATAAATAACTTCCATTTGAACTGTCATAAAACTTAGAGCACGAAAGTTGTTTGGCCTGATGTGATCTATAATTGTACCGAGTTTCATATTAATTCATGCAAGTGTGTTTGATTTATGGACAAATGTTCGAATCCCAGTCCAGGGGGCGCTGTCGAGCCGCCCTGCCACGCCCGGTTACCAGCTTCAGCCCGGCCCTGATGGCCATGGGTTCTGACCCGTGTGCAAAGTTTCAAGAGTTTTCGAGGATGTTAAGGCCCCCGAAAATGCCAGAGAAGTCGCACACAGCAAATAAAGGGTTAAAATTAACCTGACAAGCCCCCCTCCTCTCACTCACACAGAGGGACACTGAGAGACTGGCAAAATTCTGAGATTTTCTCTACATTCAAACAAACATATCTGACTTTCTGTGGGTCCTAGCTAATGAGTGTCAATTAGAAAGTTGTCCGGCTCGAGGAGTACAATATACATACCGATTTTTGTAACTGTAGATAAAACTAACAACCCCACTTTTGTCAAAAGGTGGCGCTACTGAGCCCTCACCACGCCCGTTTCTGAAACTTTGCACGTGTCTACTGGCTAATAAATGTGATGTGTCTGTCGAGTTTCATGCAATTTGAAGCATGCTAAGGGTCTCAAAAGCATCCTAAAAGCATCCTAAAAGAATGGTAAAGTTTGATGCGTCGCCACGGCAACAGTTTCAAAGATATCAAGAATCCATTCACAGGTCTACATCTGCCGTATGTTTACATTATACATATGAAGTTTGAAGCAAATCGGGTAAAAATAAAGGGTGATATCAAAGCATTTTGAAAGTGACACACTTCCTGCTGCCAGTTGGTGGCGCTATAACTTTGACTCACAATAGTCACATCCATGTGATCGTCCTCTTACAGCGAACACACTGCTGAAGTTTCATCAAGATCAGTTAATGTATGCTGAAGTTATAACACACTTCCTGTTTCACGTTTCTCGCCATGATTTCGTTTCCTCGCCACGGCCAAACCGTTCGAGATATCAAAAATCCCTCGCAAACTTTCATCCTCAATGTCTTGACTTCACGCTGACCGAGTATCGTCGAATTTGGATCAAAGCTCTAGGAGGAGTATTTCAAATCCATTGCGAGCGTTTTACAAACAACCTCAATAGCCGACTTCCTGTTGGGCTGGGGTAAAAAGTAAAAGCGCGAGGTATAGATGAAACGATGAGATCAACATGTGTACCGAGTTTCATATTATTACATGCAAGCGTGTTTGAGTTATGGACCAAGTGTTCGGACCCCATTCCAGGGGGCGCTGACGAGCCCCCCTGCCACGCCCAGGTACCATCTTCAGCCCGGCTCTGATGGCCGCGGGTTCTGACCCGTGTGCAAAGTTTCAAGAGTTTTCGAGCATGTTAGGGCCCCAAAAGTGCCCGAATAGTCGTAAGAAAAATAATAATAATAATAAATAATAGAAAAGAATAATCCTAAGAAAACAATAGGCCTTCGCCCTTTCAGGGCTTGGGGGGCCTATAATAATATAGAAAAGAATAATCCTAAGAAAACAATAGGGCCTTCGCCTTTCAGGGCTTGGGCCCTAATATAAGAAAGAATAATCCTAAGGAAAACAATAGGGCCTTCGCCCTTTCAGGGCTTGGGCCCTAATAATAATAATCCTAAGGAAAACAATAGGGCCTTCGCCCTTTTCAGGGCTTGGGCCCTAAATATGCGGTGGCAGCATATGAGGTGACATTATGATGGGAGCTACATAAGCCAGGCTATTTATAAACGCTGTGGCTGGGATGGTGTTATAGCCCTTCCAGCGGAGTATGTTACTCGTAACCTCATACTAGCTGGAGCGCTCAGGTGATTGTCAGTGTAATGGATTAAACATGGAGTTATGGTTCACTTACTGACATTTGCAATACCACAGTCCCACAGATGTCATAAAGAAAAGATAGATCAGCTGATGCATGTTTGCTTGTCTGTGAATGTGATTCTATGTCTTTCTCTCTGCTCTTCCACATCCACGACTACAGCATATGACCAGCCACTGATATTTTTGAATTCTTCAGAAGCAATGTATTGTTGGACTTTTTGTGATGAAAATCTCCTGGTCTTGTTGTCATGAAGACATCCCAGAGTCCAGAGAAAACTGTATTGGTCAAATGTGCTCTTTTCAAATTATACAAGAAACAGATCAGGAAACCGCGCAAAACCAGTCAAGAATAAAACCCAAACTAGCAAACTAAAGCTCAGGCCAAATGTGACACATTGCTACAGTAATTGAAAGTAATATTACTGGGTTTCAAGTTAATTTCAAACTACTCCATTTGTATATCATGCCAATAAATGTATTTAAATACATCAAACAGGATTTAATAAAATCCATTGAGTTGCTGTTTTCCCAAAAATGGAGGATCTGGATGTAAACATTTCAAATAAAAATGGATAAGAAGTCAAATGTGCCATATCAGCACAAAACACAAAATAATCAGTCTATGGTGTGTGGTGCTTACATCCATCTCTCCCACCAATCACTAGAATTAGAAAACAGGTTAGTATTCATTCACTTGACCTCCTTATCACCACTCGTCTCTGCAGACTTCACTTTACCATTCCCCCATTTGCCACACACCCCTTCCACCACTACAGTCATCTGTGCCCAATGAATGGCCAATCACACTTTT
>NW_024121646.1:0-21860 GCF_016745375.1 Pimephales promelas
CAGAATGTGTGCATGTGTAATACAGAGGTGCTCATATGTACACAAAGTTATAATATGCTTCTGTCACAAGTTAAAGACTTTATTGCTATTTATTAAACTGTCATTCCCCTCATACCTGTGTTCAGATGATGGACAAGCTGCTTATTTGATTGGGAGATCTTTCCAATGTTATACATGCATGGACGAATGCCTCGAGTCACGTCACCTTAACTCAAAAGACTTGTACCAGGAATTGCCCATGAGAACGAACCTCTCCAAACCTCTCTGCTGATTGGGTGGAAATGTCTACCTTTAACGCCCAGTTAATAGTTGTTGCATCTTTATAGTGCCTTTGGTTTAAGGTCCAGACATTGCACAGGAACCAATAGCCTTGTCCTGGAGCCTGTTCCAAAACTCTGAACAAAAACAGCAGTAATAGGAAGTTACACCATTTTAAAAGTGAAATTCAGCATGGTCTGCGAGAGATCCGAGAGTGTGCATGGAAAGGGTTAATGTCCTGTGTAAAAAAGGCCTGGATAAATTGGCATGAGCGGATCAAAACATGCCATCGCTAGTGTATTATACAGTACCTGTGCCTACATGGATACCATGCTGTGTGCTGCCCTGTTTCAGGGTGTGAATATTCCCTTGCTTTTCTGAGGGGTTTATGTTTAAAATACGTTTTTTATGCTTTGGATATCTTGTAATCATGACATTACTTTTCAGTGTTTTCCTCCCCAAATTTTGTTTGTGTTCCAATGTAAATTATGCATTATATAGAGCTTCATTTTAAAGACGACTTGGTACTTTAATTATTGTAATTATGAAGAGATGTAGCCTTTATTAAAAGTTATATTTTTTAAATGAACACCGGCAAGTTTGTGTGCTTAACTTCTGTGCGTCTGTGTTTCGAATGATTTTTTTTGCACCTTCACTTGTTTTCCTTGAGTTTGAGTTGTCAGTGTGTGTGTGTGTATTCCCTGGGAATCAGACCCACACTAAATCTACACTACCAGCCGAAAGCTTGGGATCAAGACCATTTTTAATGTTTTTAAAAGAAGTCTCTTCTGCTCACTAAAGCTGCATTTATTTTATTAACAATACCACAAAAAATATTGTTAAATATTGTGACCATTAAATATATATATATATATATATATATATATATATTGTAATTTATTCCTGTGATCAAAGTTGAATTTTCCTCATCATTACTCCAGTCTAGAGCCCGACCGATATTATCGGCCGATATTAGGCATTTTCCTAACTATCGGTATCAGCATTTATAATGGCCGATAAATAAATATTTTTTAAAAATACAGGTGTGGTGATTTCGATGGCAATAAAGCACATGAAAGCTGTCACAAAGAACTGGCAAAAGTAAAGATTGAGAATACATCAGATATAGCAAGGAGACATTTTAATTGTTTATTAATAAACAAGTGTTTTCAGTCAGCGTCGCTGCAAAGATCGTCAGTGAACACACCAGAGAGAAATGCACATTTCATTCGGATTACAGCAGAGAGCAGTCGGTCTTTCGTTTTGAAGTGTTCTGTTTAAAAGTAGACATTTCAATATAGATATATTTCTTAGATCTATATGCTGAGTTTCGGTTCATTTATGAGACGAGTTGCAGTTCACGCGCCTACAATACAAAAGTTTGTACTCCCCAATAGGAAAGTGTGTCAACTTTTGACTGGTACTCTACTATAATACATAATATTGCTTCTGCATTATAATATACACATTAATAATTAGGGTTGGGTATCGTTTGAATTTGAACGATTCTGATTCCGATTCCTTGTTTCGATTCCGGTTCCTAACGATTCTCGATTTCGATTCTTTAGGGTCAAAAAAGTTTAGCTAACCTTGCTAACCAACGGTCTTTCTGAAGGAAATACTCCTTCTGTCACAAATACTTGTCACAAATTTTGCATTTTGCCGAGATTTCGTTAATTTTTAGAAAAGTGAAGCCACACTTTGGACCGCCGACGTAAGCTACTCATGTTCGACTCGCGCGGTTATGCCAACACTTCCGGTAGACGCTTCTTCGTTGGTGTTGTCCAGCGGTTTCTTCTTCCGCTCGGCGGACTGTGAATATCGAAACTAGGAATTGAAATTTTAACTTTCGAACGATTCCGGGAAAAATGAAAAGTTAGTCTCGGTTCCAATCGATACTCGATTCTCGATACCCAACCCTATTAATAATATCGGCCGATATATCGGTATCTGCCTTTTTTTATCAGTATCGGCCCCCAAAATCCTTGATGAATAAAAGTATATTGATTACTTTCCCCCAAAAAATAATTCTTACTGATCCCAAACTTTTGAACGATATTTCAAATAAATGCTGTTCTTTTCAACTTTCAATTCGTCAAAGAATCCTGAAATAAAAATGTAAATAACTGTTTTCAGTCACTATTTCGAGTACATCCTCACACCCCGCAGTGAAACTTGTACAACTTTTACTATTCCACACAATTCCCCTAAAATCTGGGCAGAAAAAAAATGCTCAAGTCTTCATATTTAGCTTTAACCTGCTCATGATCTTAAAGTTATATCAGTTGATCATGTCCTCGTGGTTTTAGACCCCTCTGAAACCAGATTTAGGGTATCTAACAGGAAGTTTGGTAAGGACAAGATGAATGATAGCATGAGGGTATCATAAAGAGACTCCCTGATTGGCTGTTAATCCCATCCATTAAAGTGCACGCGGGGCTCCTGCCAGCGGGGGGTAGCGCTGGGGCTGTTTGTACACCACTGAAGGCTTTGTTCATGGATCATTCCCCCCAGCACCTCCATGCTCAATTAACCCCCCCTGTAGCTCCTTCCATGAGAAACCAACTCCAAGGTGAATGTCTTTCCCAGAAAACCTTCCTCCAATGCTTGCCCATTATATTTAGTATTTCAAGTGTTCACCATCAGGGTTTGAAATTAACTTGTTCACTCACCGGCCAATTTGGCTACTAAATCTTTAAGTTATCGGCCATTCAGAACTTCTACTAGCCAAAACATTTAAATAAAAAGAGATACAGAGATCTAAGAGATAGAGATATAATTAATTTCTTATTCAAACTAAATCCTGTCATCCAGCTCTTCATTTTCACCATAAATGTGTTTAGATGGACAGATCAATTCAGTACATAGAACATCAAAACATGTAGGATGTTGTCTGCTAATGTCTTTTCTGTTCACCAAAAGCTTTTTTAATCTCCACTATTGCTTTAATGCAAATGAACAAGTGTGCCGTTATTTGTTGTGTAGTGACGTGTGTGTTCAAGCCAGATATGAGCAGATTCTACACGATACGCTGTGTTTAATCAACGCATTCTCATCCTAGGGCGTCATATAGTGACGCTTTTGCCAATGCGTAGTCATCCAACGCACATGGCACCCTTTAGCATCAATATAACACGCTTCAGTTACGTGTAGGTTTAGGTCTGGGGTAGGGTTAGGGTTAGACCACTAGGAGGCGCCTTCTGGCCCATATATATCTGCGTCTCATATTGACGCTAAAGGGTTAGAGTTAGCATTGTCAAAAGCGTCAGTATATGACGCCTTGGGATGGGAACGGGCTGGATTAATATGTCATGATTATTAATGAGTATTTGCACTAAATCTGAGCAAATTTGTCTCACACAAACTTCACCAGCAAATTGAGTAAATATGAGTAACACGCCGAATTGCCTCGTGATTTGACAGTGTTACCCGACACAGTTGATTTTGACCCGCGTTTGGCATGTGTTAAAGGGATAGTTCACTTGAAATGAATTTTTGATATGTTTTAGCTAACCTCAAGGGCATCCAAGATGTCTTTGTTTCCACAGTATATTCAATTTTGATATTTTTAGGTCGAACCATTCTTGTCTGTCAGTCATATAATGCAGGTCTATGGTCACCACCACCAGAGCAAGTCCAGATTAAACATGATTTAATGACTCGTAAATGTATGTACACATTGATGGCCTAAGACATGAAACGAGCGGGTTGTGTGAGAAAACGTACAGTATTTATATCGTTTTTACCTCGTGTAATCACAGCCACGTCCAAGTGATCTGAGGGCACTTGGACGGAAGTGATCTCTCGCGTGGTTGCGGAAAAAAAATCAACGTTGTCTGTTGATATATCGAAATTGTCTTCCATTGCGATTTCCTGTATATCTAAATATGTTTAGATCTTCACAGTGAAGGATAACACTTCTGAAATCTCTGTGCAAACACAATGAGTGACGTAGACGCAAGAGATCACTTCCGGCGTTTGCAGACCGATGCGCCTGCGGCCTCAGATCAGTTGGACGTGGCTGTGGTTACATGAGGTAAAAACAATATAAATACTGTTCGTTTTCTCACACAAACCGCTCGTTTCGTGTCTTAGGCCATCAATGTGTACTTACATTTACGAGTCATTAAATCATGTTTAATTTGGACTTCTCTGTGCATGCTCTTTGAGGTGGTGACCATAGACCTCCATAATATGACTGACAGACAAGAACGGTTTGACCTAAAAATATCAAAATTGAAAATACTGTGGAAACAAAGACACCTACATCTTGGATGCCCTTGAAGTAAGCTAAAACATATCAAAAACGTATTTCAAAGTGAACTATCCCTTTAATTTCAAACCCTGTTCACCATGAAGTGGAGGGAGGACATGCGTTTCTTGAGCCTCTCCACACTTGCTCCCCTGCCCTGGGAGATGTGCGCTTCACCAGAGTCGGGGCAACTGGATTTTCCCGGGGCTAATTGGAGGATTAAATGCCCCTGGAATCACCGCTGGCCCAGCATGCTTAGAGACAATGCCACGGCATAATGAACTACTTCAGACCCCGGTGAGAAATCCCAGCCATATTTGTTCCCATTATCAGCCTTTAATTTGCTCCCTCGTAGAAAATTAATAAATGCAGCAGTAATTTGGCCACTAGAGCCCTGTTTGTACGAGCGCACACATGCTTAGAGATAGGCTGGAGTGCGAAGTGTCTTGCGGGAGATGGTTTTTTTTATAGACAAATAAAGCCTGGCAGAGATCAGAGCCTCGACTTGACCCTCGACTTGTCACTTCCCGGCTCCTGATTGTCCTTCGTTTCTAGTGAACTCTATTTTAAAGTTTCCTGTGCTTTGATCATGGAATCATCTAGGAAACTCTTAGATGTATTTCCCTGAACGGCCGTGACCTAAACGCTCCCGTAACCACATCCCGCAATCCTGGAGAGGCCGGTTAGTTGGGGACATTTCATTTAATATGCAACTATATTATTGATCTGTCTGCATTGACAGCTTTATAACTGAGCTGGTTTTCTCGAGCCCCAAACACTGCTGTAGTGCGGATGAACGGCCAGAACACAGTAAAAGTGTTCAGTCAGTTAGCTAACAACTAATAAACGGAAGTGAATCAATCAAAACTAACTTTATCAGGACTGCTGTACACCCTCCTATTATCACTGTGAAGCTGCTTTGAAACTAGCTACATTGCTAAAGTGGAACTGGAAATCGCAGGTGTCGACGCAGGGAGACTTTAACGCCGTCCGACTAAACCCCCGAGTCGTTCCCGATGACGTCTGGACGTCAGATTGATGATATCAGCGCTCTCTCGCTTCTCACGACACAAAGCGGAGCACGTGGGAGGCAGAAGAGTAACCATATCAGGCAGTGTGTGTGCCAGCGGCTCGCTAACTGTTGCATTCACTTCATTGTGTGGGGTGGTAATTGGCATTAAGCGCTACTCTGGCGGCTTTAACCAGCGTCAGTGTGTGTGAAAGAGAGAGAAAGAGAAAACTAAAGCTGCCTTAGTTCACTTCCCAGCCAACATTAGCTCGCATGGCAGGCCGGCGCTATTGTGCTACTTCACTTTTGTTACACTTAAGAGAGAACCGACTCTGCCAAAAAAAATGGCTCTCTGTTGATAGATTTATTTGCCAGGTAAAAACATTCGGCTGTGAAACGTGGGAGAAACCGAAGAGTGTGTGTGTGTGTGTGTGTGTGTGGGAGGAGGGTTAAAGGATAAATGAGGAAGAAAAAAGAAGGAAAAGAGCGACAGAGACTGAGACATGGGCTATTGCCAAGAGACACATCAAAGCGCTCCCTTGATGTTTATTTTGAATGGGCACTAATGGTTTCTGAAGGCAAAGAGTTGCAGCAGGAAGACACAGACAGAAGTGTGGAGCCAGCCTGCAGTCCTGCGAGGGCACACACACATCCCCATCTCGCGTCTGAGAGCGACAGCGGGGTGTGTCGGAGCAGGAGATGCGGACACCAGGTCATGCTCACACACACATTCTTCTACTCGAGCCTTTGCCCATCGGCTCTGGTCTTCTCGACCCACAATCTTTGCAAATTCTGGCCCATTACTTTTTGAATTTTTAAGGCCTGACAAGTAATTTGTTGAGGTCGATTGGTGAAGAAAGACATATTCAAACACTTGAACACGCATGTGCACGCCAATCAATCAAAACTAACTTTAGCTGGACACAGTAACTTTATTCTAGAGCTGCTGTAAACCCCAAACAATCTCTGTTACTGTAATCTCCTATTAAAGAAAAGTGTGCATGCTTGTGGCTCCCACATGTAGATCAAATGAAGCTGAACACCGTGGCGTCTCTATGAGTGAAGACGCTCGATGACTTTAGTGTCTTCCTGAGGTTTTCCGGATCCAGGCCGTATTCAGATCTGACAAAGGATGACCCGATAACAGTGGCAACTAGCCTCTCCCTATCCCTATTCCATTCTACAGATAAAGCGCTGTGGAAATTAGGGTTCACGTACCAACCTAGAAGTGATCAAATAAAATACAATTCTGTATCCAAACTTATAGAAAAGACAAGTAACTTGTTTAGTCATGGTTTGTATCAAATTACAATCCTATGCAATATACAGTACACTGACCTAAAGGATTATTAGGAACACCATACTAATACTGTGTTTGATCCCCTTTCGCCTTAATTCTACGTGGCATTGATTCAACAAGGTGCTGAAAGCATTCTGTAGAAATGTTGGCCCATATTTCATTTTGTGGGATGCACATCCAGGGCACGAAGCTCTTGTTCCACCACATCCCAAAGATGCTCTATTGGGTTGAGATCTGGTGACTGTGGCGGCCATTTTAGTACAGTCAACTCATTGTCGTGTTCAAGAAACCAATTTGAAATGATTCCAGCTTTATGACATGGTGCATTATCCTGCTGGAGGTAGCTATCAGAAGATGGGGACATGGTGGCCATAAAGGGATGGACATGGTCAGAAACAATGCTCAGGTAGGCCGTGGCATTTAAACGATGCCCAATTGGCACTAAGGGGCCTAAAGTGTGCCAAGAACACATCCCCACACCATTACACCACCACCACCAGCCTGCACAGTGGGAACAAGGCATGATGGATCCATGTTCTCATTCTGTTTACGCCAAATTCGGACTCTACCATCTGAATGTCTCAACAGAAATCGAGACTCATCAGACCAGGCAACATTTTTCCAGTCTTCAACTGTCCAATTTTGGTGAGCTCTTGCAAATTGTTGCCTCTTTTTCCTATTTGTAGTGGAGATGAGTGGTACCCGGTGGGGTCTTCTGCTGTTGTAGCCCATCCGCCTCAAGGTTGTGTGTGTTGTCTTCTTCACAAATGCTTTGCTGCATACCTCGGTTGTAACGAGTGGTTATTTCAGTCAAAGTTGCTCTTCTATCAGCTTGAATCAGTCAGCCCATTCTCCTCTGACCTCTCGCATCAACAAGGCATTTTGGCCCACAGGACTGCCGCATACTGGATGTTTTTCCCTTTTCACATCATTCTTTGTAAACCCTAGAAATGGTTGTGCGTGAAAATCCCAGTAACTGAGCAGATTGTGAAACACTCAGACACCAACAACCATGCCAC
This sequence comes from Pimephales promelas, assembly GCF_016745375.1. Next base: position 7,839 of record NW_024121646.1, read on the forward strand.
GCTCAAAATTGCTTAAATCCCCTTTCTTTCCCATTCTGACATTCAGTTTGGAGTTCAGGAGATTGTCTTGACCAGGACCACACCCCTAAATGCATTGAAGCAACTGCCATGTTGGTTGATTAGATAATGGGCTCTATGCACGGCGGTATTTCCGGTGAAGGTGTAAGGATGCTCGATAACTTCCGCCGATCGTAGAGTCCAATGCAATACCGAGAATTTATATTGAATTTTAAACTCCATGGTTATACTAAAGAAACGTTAGACACAAAAACGGATAAAACAGACACCTCTCGTTGTGTTTATGCTTCTTTTTAAAATTATATTAAATACACATAACTATATATAAAATTACATCTTAAAGTATGTACGTTTCGTTTCAAAGACTGGAGGACAGTAAATTTTGAAGACTCTGCCATAATCCTGTTTTCCTCGGTTCTCCTCCGCTTTAATCTCCACAACCGGAAACAGACGAGCATCCTTGCGTCAAATGCGGAATTTATGCGTGCATATAGCCCATTGTATTAATGAGAAATTGAACAGGTGTTCCTAATAATTCTTTAGGTGAGTGTATATTCAAACGCACATTACTATCGAATCAATTATTAATGCGCATCAGCGTTTATCACAGGTTCAGTTTAAAGGGAACGGATTCCTCTTAGCAGACCCTAATTTAAAAACAAATGATCATTTCGACGGAAGCGAATCAATTAAAACTAACTTTAGCTGGAAAATTATATTATTGAAGAACCGCTATAAAACCAAACCAATCTCTGTTACCATAATTATATTAAGTTTATCTCTGTAAAGCTGCTTTGAAACAATCTACATTGTTAAAAGCGCTATGTAAATGAGGATGACTTGGCTTGACTCGAGAACATGTCGTGTCTTCACTTGGTGTAGTTCCTCGTTCATCATGATGGTCTGCTGGCTACTTTTATCATATAACCTCTAAAACTCATCCAAACATAACTGAATGATTCTGTGGTGAAAAAAAGGTAAATTAGCACTCAAATTAGGCTTGTAGAAAATTAAAGCCTAAATATCAATGTTATAAAATTAAGGGAAACCTACTCAACTTCAACCCTCCATGCAATAGGCCATACATATTTAATAAGGTTGCATTTTCCAGCTGTATTTATAATTACATGTGTTGTCTGGTTGGCTGTTTTGTGACATCTGTTGTTAATTTTCGACTCTGACACAGTCAAACTCAAACACTATCCGAAGAATGTTACCGCTATTGTGTAACAAGTATTGAGATCTTTGTGTTCGGGTTGGTTTCACAATATTCCCTGTATTATTTATGTAGATGTTCTCAGTAAAGCGTACACTTTAAAGGTATGACATGTTTCAGTGTTATATTGTTTGAGTAAAATGTACTTGAAATTTGAGTATTGTATGGTATACTTCAACTAAATACAAATGACTCAAACGTTAACTGGCCAAGAAGATTTTACTCAATGTGAAAAATCGGAAACCAAAACTTATTTACTTTTTGACAAATTTAACTTTTTTCATCTCCCTTTACTTCTAGAATGATACAAAACATATTTGTATTACACAGATATGAATACATGTTCAGAATAAACATTAGTTAAGTTAATTCGTGGCTGAGTTCAAAATAGCACACTGGCACACTTCTCTTTTATAGTTTCTTACAGTTTTCTTAACATAGTTTATTGCCATATGATTTATGGACCTTTGTCCTAAAGATGATTTTGAACTCATTTTTTATAAGTAATTTTGTTTCCAAAAAAAGGAATAATGAGAGCAACATGTATGTTATGTATGTTTAAAAAGCTAGTTAACAGCTCTCTCTCTCTCTCTCTCTCTCTCTCTCTCTCTCTCTCTCTCTCTCTCTCTCTCTCTCTCTCTGTCCAATTCTTATACTGTCTTTTATATTGAAAGGTCATCACGGTATTGTTAAAATACCACTTTCTGCACTTTCCTCATGAAAGGTCAGCTATATACCTGTAGAGTCTTTAAAGGCAAGCGACTGTGCCGGCTGCCATTGTCGAGTCAAGTGTTCCCTTGAGCAAGTCTTTCTTCGTTTCTTTCTTCAAGAGGAGAAAACTGGGGTTGAGGAGGAAGTCCTTGGAGCAACAATTTAATTTGTAATCCTATATAGTATGTAAACTGAAGGCCATAACTCACCAAACCAACCTGAAAGAACTCGAGGTGACACGATCTGACGTCTGTTGCCTTGCATTCGGGCAAAAAAGCTCATTTGAAACCAGAATACATCCAACAGCAAACTAGCACATACGTTCATCCACACAATAATGCGAGTAGTCGATATTCACCTGTCAAAAAGGTAAACCAAAACTGCGGATATCATGGTAATCAGTGCGTCTTCACTTTCTTCATTCCAGGCGGCCATTTTGTTATAAAGATGTGTGCGTAGTTAAACGCTAAGATAAAATGATACGATTAAAATTAGAACAGCCTTTATATACCATACCTCTTACAGGAAATACACTGGTATTTCCTATTCTAGAGATGCTGTAAAGCCACTTAATCTCCTATTATCACTGTAAAGCTGCTTTGAAACGAGCTATATTGGTAAAAGCGCTGTATAAATGAAGGTGACTTGACTTGTTTAAGCTGTGCAAGAAACTAGCCTCAGTAAGGCAGACTATTATATCTCTTCCACCGTACCTTAACTGTCACCGGCCCACTGGTGGGCCCAAATCTATTACATTTTTAAAACATTAATGTCCTATACTAAACCTATAAACTAATCTTGACAAACTATATATCATTTGAAAGCTTACAACCTCCAGTTTCCATATTTGGTGATTGATTTTCAAAATAAATTACAGAGGAGCCGTAATTTATCAACTTGCAACAGAATATTTTCATAATCCTAGACCTTTATTTTGAAATAGTGAAAAATGAACAGGAAAAATCATGAAAGAAGGGTAGAAACCTCAGCTTCCCATACTACTTCTGAATAGGATGTCTACTTCATAAATATTATGAAAATTGTGGAAATAATGGTTCTTATCACTCAAAACACATGTGGAAATGGAGGTGCCCTTATATGGGCAGTAGTGGAGTCTGGTTGTGCCCTAGTGGAAGCGTTCGGTAATGCGCACACACACACTCTCTCACTGCACTGAAAGCTCATTTTTTGAGATATCAACCTTCAATTTGAAACACAAATTTTTGGCTTTGATTTTTTTTTTTTTTCCAGTTTTAGAGTCGCCCAGGTTTTGAGAAAATATATTTTATATAAAATATGAATAATACATTTTTATTAAATTGTACATTTTCATAAAGTCAAACTTTTATATCTTTTTTTCTGAGACCACACACAGGTATAGGCTCTTTCACAGGGTATCTTGGGGGAAGTCGAGCCAAGTCACCTTCATTTATACAGCGCTTTACCAAATATAGCTTGTTTCAAAGCAGCTTTAGAGTGATAATAGGAGATTACAGTAACAGAGATTGTTTGGCTTTACAGCAATAGCATTGTGGCAACAGATTACAAGCAATGTTATTAATTAAATTGAACAAATTAGAATTGAGTAATAATTAGTCAAATTATTCCTTAAAAGTTAACCATTTAAAATGAGTAAAGATGATGTCAAAGTTTAATTAAGAATTTAATTTATTTTATATTGCCAACATTGAAGACACCTGATGATAACAAGCAGAATCACTGAAGGAGAAAACCGTCATTTTAAAACAAACACCGATCACCATAATGGTGACTTCAATTTATGTTTTTTTTTTTCTTGGTTGTAAGTTTTACTCATTTTAAATGGCTAACTCTTAAGGAATTAATGTGATTAATTATTACTCAATTCTAATTTGTTAAATTTAATTCATAATATTGCTTGTAATCTGTTGCCACAAGTTTTTTTTGATTAGATAAAGCATATTCATTTCAAGTTATTGTCCAGATAAAGTAATTGATTGATATGTGTTTCTATAGATATGAGCGTTTGATGTATGTGCGCAGTATTGTAGTCTTTCTCTACAAATTGACCTCACTCAACTACTTGTCAGGCCTTAAAAATTCATAATACAGTATTGTTTGTCGCTTCCCCGTATCCATGTTTGACAGTCGTCAACAACGGGAAGAAAAAACATCACGTTGAAAGAAAACTGTCCTGTGATTTTGGTGCCTTGTTTCAATCAGTCTGTTTACTTCCATCTAATGAAAGATCTGTGTGATTGTTGTCCATAGTCGTTTCCTCGTATTGTTTTTTGTCTTTCTTTTCATGACCTCATTTTTTGTCGTTGTTGTCTTCTTCTTCATCTCTCTCTCCTCGGCTCTGCGAGGGCACATGGTTGAGGGGTCACAGGCTTCGAGAGGGGAAGAGTACATGTGCACATTTTTATGGCTAACCACATGTGTTTCTGGATATCTGGGCCTCTATTTCTCATGGAAAGGGTTGGGGGGAGGGGGTTACGGGTAGTTCGGGGGACAGGGGCTGGTAGTTGGTGTGGGAGAGAAAAACATGTGGTTCTTGTTTGAAGGGTTAAGATGAAGCAGCCATGTTTCTTCCCTGTGAAGTGCAACGGAAATCCAAACATCCCCTCGATGATTAAACACTACGGCTTCTGCGACGCCCTCGTGCGAGGAACAACAAAACACCCCATCATGTGATCATGGCTGCACACACACAATAATGCACAGGGTATAGTGGAGGAAGGAGATGCAATGTCGTTGGTATGTTGGGAAACATCAGTGATTAGGAGATTCGTAGCCCTTCCAACACCCTCTCGGCCCTCGTGTGGTCATGTTTCAGAGTTGGACACCTGGAGCCTTACACATGCACAGATCTGAAGTCAGAAAACTTTGACAAACATGGTTTCATTGCTTGCTCAAACTGTTACTCGCACACCAAACTCATGCCATTGGTGGAGCCAGAATTTGACATGGCCAGGTTGCAAATGTGTTTACGCTCTTCATTTCTCCTGTCTAATGATTGCATTTGCACTTTAAACAGGGATAGGAGACGGTGTTTTAGCATCAGAAGAAATACCCAAATCACCCTCACGGGTCAAAATGACCCGAAGCCCTAAAATTTTATTTCATTTTAATTTTTTTGTGTGTGAGTGTGTTATATTTACCTTTAAATTACTTGATTTGATCATTAAATAATAAATACATAGTGATGGAAGCACATTCCTCACATTCTTTCAACTTAAATTTACAATAACTCAATAAACCTTTTAACTCAAAATAGCTTACATTGGGTGTTTTTGCCGACCTCTTGTGGAAAAAAATATAATATAACATGATTTTTCATGACTCTTGCCACTAGATGGCCTCATAGCTCTATATGGAGCAAATGAGCTGTTCCTCTGGGTCCTAAAGCCAGTTACTCGTCAGTGTGCATTCAGATTAGAGGTCTTCATGGGTCCAAAAAATCATGCCCGAACCGGACGAGACCCGTAATGTGCTACACCGAACCGACCCGGACCCGTCGTTCATTTCAAAAGTTGGACCCGGACCCGTGCAGACCCGAGAAATGCCAAAAAATATGCCGACCTGGTCGGGTCCCGGGCCGACGGGTCTCGGGTGCACTGTGAAGACCTCTAATTCAGATACACATGTAATAACTTTTTGGCAAAGTTTTAGCCTTTTTAATTTGAATTTTGATCAATTTTAGGTTTTTCTGTGTGCATTCCTCACATTATATTCATTCCTATGGAAGTCAAATTGACCCGCGAGGGAAGGAGTTACTTCAAAACTCCTCGAATACATAAAAAAAAAAGATTTTTGTGTGTTTTCATGGTTCAAGTTCGACGAAAGTCCTGCGGTCTTGGACCCCTCCAATTTAAAAAAAAAATCTTAAATATTTTTCAGGTCATTTGACTAAAAATGTCTTACTGTGCGTTCACACCAGACGCGAATAGTGCGTCAAATTTGCGCCTAGTTATACGCTTGAAACTTTGAGTCCATTTACGCACCAAGAGCGAAATTGACGTGTGTAAAAACAAAAGTTTGAAGCTTAATTTACGCGCGTCAGAATAAAAACCCGTTGGCGGCCATAATTTTTATGTTGATCGCGCAATCATTGAGAGAGTCACTGCTCTGTATTTGCTCTTTGCTAGCCTGACTTCGTCATATTCATATTCAAGAAAGAATATGAGTCTGAAACTCCTCCATTGGGCTTTGATTATGAGGCGTGTAACCGAACCAGGACAAAAAAAAAAACCTCTGCACTCAATTGGATAGTCGGTAGACCTACCAACCAATCAGAGCAACGCATAAGTTTACTCCTTTGCATAGCGCAGTTTTCAAATACAGAACGTAGCCTACTTTATTTATTTTAGAAGTTAAAGAACGAGTGTTACTTACTCATGTTACTTACATGAGTGCCACCAAAGGAGAAACCACAACGACCACAGGCTTTTCATTACGTCCCATCTTCTTAACGACCGTCAGAGCCAGCTGATAAGTTACACTTTTCCCGAATCATGTAGGAAGGACGCCAAAAATATCTTTCCGATCAACAAATGCCTTGATTGCAGTTCTCTGTTTGTCTATTAAAATGAATGCGCTGTCGATTTTTTTTTTTTCAAAAGACACGGCAGCGGAATCTATACATCTCAATTCTCCAGCTGCAGTCATCTTTGACGAGCGCACTTTGATGACGTGAGGATTACGTTACTGAAGACCACCTGTCAATCATCGTATAAAGCCCGCCCTGGCAATTTGATTGGCCCGATGATTTCTTAACCGATCATAATTACTCCTCAATGGATCGAGTCCAGACCGAACTCCATCCAAAAAATGTTGTGGGCGGAGTTCGGGCTGGCATCCAGGCTAGCTCTTTGCAGTTTTAACTGATAAAATATTTGCTTTGTTGTGCATTAGAACCACACCAGGCATTTAGTCATATTACAAAATAATTTATTAAGCATCCAGATACTTCACCACGTGAGCAAGTAGCTAGGCTCCTGATTGGTTAACGCGGCGTAGATTGATGCCAAAGTTCAGATTTTTCAACTCGGGCGGCAGACGCGAATTCGCTACAAATAGCACTAACTAAATCATTTGTGCTTAACGCGTCAGACGCTCAATTCACGCCAAGGCCGCGCTCTACGCCTCATTCGTGCCGCAGAAATTTTTAGGCACGTAACGCGTCTTTGCAATGACTTAACATTGAAATCATTCGTGTCTGACGCGCTATTTGCATATGATGTTAACGTACCATTAGATGGGGGAAAAATGCCCAGACAGCAACACAGTGTCATTCGCGTTGAACCACATCTGGTTTGCGTTGAATCCACAGGTACCAGATGTGGCCCGGATTTGGGCCGGCCGACGCTGTGTTGCTGTCTGGGAAAGCACAGACTCCTGATGGGTTACTGGAGTTTGTCTTTGGATGGTTATGTTTGTAATGTGTGAGGTAATGCGTAACATTGTTCCAAACTTCTCCGACAATCCTCCGGAGTCATCCAGCTCTTCTGCTGGCTGGGAATCAGACGCGGGAAACAGCAGGATTCCTCGGCACTGATCAACCACTCCCATCAACACCACATCCAGAGCCGCCGGCTTGGAGAGAGATCACACGACCCTTCTCACCTCGCAGCTCGCAGCTCTTCACACAGAGAAAGCTTCTCTCACTCGGGATATCTGTCTTGTTTCCCGTCCAAATATCTAAAAATCCTTAAATCAAGATGCATTTATTTGCCAAGATATTATGTATTGTTTTCTGGGGGGAAAATCAAAATTAAGTGAGTTTTTGCTTAAAACAAGAAAAATGATGTGCTATTGGGGTAAATAAACTTCATTTAAAGGTGCAGTCTGTAAGAATGTAAAGCACCTAGTGGTCGAAATACGTACTGCAGTCCAATTCAAAATACCAAAGATTGTTGTTCCTCCCATCCCGCCGATCCGACTCGAAGCTCACATGGGTCGCCATGAGCTCAAGCAACAGGAACGAGCGCAATGGACAATGTGAACACACTGTAGAAGTGTTTTTCAGAGAGACTAGTATGAGAACTTAGCATGTTTCCTCAGTATATGCAAACATATTATGGTATTTTTATGCTTTAGTAGAGTGAAAAGGTTTCACACAGCAACGGAAACCAGATTCAAGTGATCTGAAGGGAATGCAAGGCCTGTGTGCACCAGAAGAATGAGGCTTTATGGATAGAAAGGGGGAATCACTTTGGGTGACCACTTTGCAGTGGAAGTGATAGTTCCCCTGGGATGATGATAATGGTTAGAGAGAGAGAGAGAGAGAGAAAGACCCCCCCCCCAAATGAGCTGTTTCGCTCTCAGCTCTCACTGGTGGGCTGGTGTAAACAAACTAAGTGCTTATGCCAGCGTTTGATCTCGTGAACTGTAAAATCTTCCTTGCAAAAACAGGAAAATTAGCTCTCACATGTGGATGCAGAAGGGGCTGAGTGACAAAAGCTAGTGGGAAGATGTTTTTTTTAAATGTTGTTGAGTTTGTTATGATCTTAATGTTCATGCATCTGAGCTAGACTAGACTAAGTAATTTAATATGCAACAATATTATTGATCTCCTGCATTGACAGCATTATATGACAACTGAACTGAGCCGGACGATGACATCACTGTTTTCTCCAGAGCGGCTATACACACTCACCTATAGGATTATTAGGGACACCATACTAATACTGTGTTTGACCCCCTTTCACCTTCAGATCTGCCTTAATTCTACGTGGCATTGATTCAACAAGGTTCAAAAATGTTGGCCTATATTGATAGGATAGCAGATTTGTGGGATGCACATCCAGGGCACGAAGCTCCCGTTCCACCACATCCCAAAGATGCTCTATTGGGTTGAGATCTGGTGACTGTGGGGGCCATTTTAGTACAGTCAACTCATTGTCATGGTCAAGAAACCAATTTGAAATGATTCCAGCTTTGTGACATGGTGCATTATCCTGCTGGACCAAAAAGCTACACCTTTTTTTGGCTACACCAAAAATTTTTTCAAAAATATCTTAATAACAGACTTTAATAAACTCTGAATGAACTCTTTAATTTATATTGCCAACATTGAAGACACCTGATGTTAACAAGCAGAATCACTGAAGGAGAAAACTGTCATTTTAAAACAAACACTGATCACCATAATGGTGACTTAATCACAGGGACGTGCACAGGAATTTTGAGGGGCAGTTGCTCTGACCTGAAAAAAGGGCACCCCCCTCCCCCTCACGGGCTATATGAAGGAATATATTCAGTTGAATTTGTCACCTTCCAAATTGCCTTATCTGGCCGTGTTTATGTCCAAACGCAATGCCTCATCTTATGGTCTTATTATTATTTATAAAGATTGCAAAATGTCAGAGATGAGACAAATGAGCAAAAGAGTTCCTCATATTGTTGTTTATTGTTTTTTTAAATTATTTTTATTTATTTATTTATTTGAAAAGAAATCTGGATTGAATGGAAAAACTCAAAAAAGAAAAAACGCTTAGATTTCGGAAAAAATACAATCTTTTTGCCAATCCTGACCTCCCCCTGGGCCCTAAGCAAAATTCTGCTATGGGGCCCTCTACCTGATCTGTGATGCCGTGAGCCATGTAAACCATTTGCCATTGCCACTCAATACCGCCCAATACAATCCTCACTCCTTTAAACAAAACAGTCAAAGAACAAGTACAACAATACAGAACAGAATGAGGTTCAAACAAACAATATTTACTGAATAAAGCGTTTTTATAGAATGTTAAGATAACAAGTGAATATTAACGTAAACATAAACAAGAAGAAAATAATAAAGTACAACCCTGAACTTTGGCTTTTGGGATTAACTTTGGTTCTCTCTACAGCAGGGTATTTTTCGGAATCAGTAGCCTATGATTTTTATTTATGTATTTTTTTTATGCATGTTGAAGCAAATCTTGATTTATTGTTATATACTGAGGGATTTGCATTCATATTGACCAGAATGTTTAGCTAATCATCATTTTAAATTCAATATAGCCTATAAATCAATAGTCAATCAATGTCAAATTGCCAATACATTGGTTTCTTGCATAATTAGTGCAGTTGTTTAGAGTTTTTAACTACACTGAGACTAGATAATCAGTGTCTTTATAATGTGTACTTTGATTGGGAGTGCCATCATTCACGTATTGTACAGTATTTCTGGTCTCCACATTTCTGCTTGAAAAATGCGAGTTTCATTTCGTGCACGCGCATATGAACGCAACACACGCGACGCGGTTATGTTTTCCGAGCTGTAGTAAACAAACACTGTTGTTGCACTTTGTCGTTTATAAAAAACAAAACGTAATAAATAATGGTATTTTACTCTCACTTTTGTCAGGCAAAAAGTGATGCAAGAGATGCACTGCCTGCCCAGATAGGTTAGCAAGACCAAAAACCATCAAACTTTGCTGACATTAAACTAGAGAGGAGAGAACACAAGTTTACCTGACTGCTGTTCCCGCAATTCACTCTCATGTTTTTCTTCTTCCTCTTTTCGTGACGAGAAGGATAGTTTTGCTTCATTTTGTCATGGACTTCGTACACATTAATTAGCGCGCGACACGAGATGGAGGCGCGGCCTGAGTAATTTGCGGTGCCTTACCGCACCGGTCGCGTGCAGTCTATGGTCGCGTGAGGCACTGCAGCCACGTAAACAGTTTGACTTTCCCTTTCAGTGCCCGAATGGAAGTGAATGAGGCTTTGCGATTTTTATATTATTTTTTTGTCTAGGCCTACGTGAAATTTTACATCCATTGTACGATTTTTTTTTTTCCCTCGGAAGGGCAACCTGAGTCGAGAAGGGCATATGGGCAGTTGCCCGGGCAACCTGAGCAACCCCCCTGTGCACGTCCCTGCTTAATCACGTGATTTGGTGATTGATGACAATGGTGATTTTTTTGGTTGTTGTTGTAAGTTTTACTCATTTTAAATGGTTAACTTTTAATAATAATAATAATAATAATAATAATTCATCACATTTATATAGCGCCTTTCTGGACACTCAAAGCGCTTCACATAGAGAGGGGAATCTCCTCAATAAATTCCTTTAAGGAATTAATTTGATTATTACTCAATTCTAATTTGTTAAATTTAATTCATAATATTGCTTGTAATCTGTTGCCCCATTTTTTTTTTTTTTTTTTTTTTGATTAGATAAAGCATATTCCGTTTTACAGTGCAGGTTCGTGTATTCAGTTGTAGTTTTTTTCCGTTATAAAAATAGATATAGATAAATAGCAAAGCCCTAACATTGTGACAGCGAGTTTTGCATTGGAAAAAACACAACTGACGTTTTCTTCAGAAAATGTCACAATGTAGTTGTTTTCTGAGTCTCCTTCATATAAACCCGATGGAGTGATTGTGAGGGTGAGACCTTTCCGATTATCTTTATTAAGTAAAGTTATCTGCCTGTATTAATGGGACATAATGAGCTTGATTCTGAAGCACCAGATGGCAACAGAGATGCCAAAGGACAATGACCTCGAACATCAAAACGCCACACATCTCTCTCCGCGGCGTTTGAAGAGCTCAGCTACCTTTGAACGTTTGTTGTTTGGCTCGAAAGGAAGATGTCAAAGGGAAGAATCTTAACTATGAGGCTTTGGCGCAGCCTTGAAGATGTTGAAATTAGTGTTTAAAAAGAATTCAAAGCATAATGCACACAAAGAGACGAAGCCTGAAATGTCGCTACTCTGGTGTTAAAAGAAAGATCCGAGATGAGAGATACACGAGGCTGACTTTGGTGTCGCTTCAAAGGCTTCCTTCACAGGCACACAAGCTAATCGCAAGATATGAAGATCTCCGAGCCTGTGTGACCCTGACCAGCTGGGGGACTGGGGACAAAGCAAACCGTGTGTGTATGTGTGTGCGATTTAAGAGGCGTTTTTAAAATAGTTGGTCTTCTGAGCTTTTTTAAGTCAAAGTATGACAGATTTCCTTTGTTGCGCTACCTGTGTGTGTTTCAGGATGCCACAGCCAATGGCTGAGGAACATGTACTTATGACATGTTAAAAGAATAATCGCATTTCTCCTAATAAACCCCTAATTGGAAGCTGGACTCCATTGGCTGAATGATGGTAGAGCAACCAATCACAGTTTGTTTTTGTTCCACACAGGGCTTGACATTAACATCCGCCAAATGCGTGTGTAATTCAGCGATGGTGTGTAACGCAGTCACTCCAACTAGACACTGAATTTTATATATAATATATATATACAGATTTCAATTGTAGTCTTTCAGAAAGGCATCTGAAATATTAAACTAAGTGCAATTTAGTGTCAAAAGTGAAGATTTTTCGATACATATTGAATCATCGATATCTAAAATGCTTCCAAACCTTTTTCGTTTCTCTAATCTCTCTGACTAGTAACTGACACTCAAACCCGCCTCCACTCAATCACTCATTTCATTCAGTTTTCCGCAATATACACACTCACCTAAATGATTATTAGGAACACCACACTAATACTGTGTTTGACCCCCTTTCACCTTCAGAACTGCCTTAATTCTACGTGGCGTTGATTCAACAAGGTGCTGAAAGCATTCTTTAGAAATGTTGGCCCATATTGATAGGATAGCATCTTGCAGTTGATGGAGATTTGTGGGATGCACATCCAGGGCACGAAGCTCCCGTTCCACCACATCCCAAATGATTCAAGCTTTGTGACATGGTGCATTATCCTGCTGGAAGTAACCATCAGAGGATGGGGACATGGTGGCCATAAAGGGATGGACATGGTCAGAAACAATGCTCAGGTAGGCTGTGGCATTTAAACGATGCCCAATTGGCACTAAGGCACCTAAAGTGTGCCAAGAAAACATCCCCCACACCATTAAACCACCACCACCAGCCTGCACAGTGGGAACAAGGCATGATGGATCCATGTTCTCATTCTGTTTACGCCAAATTCGGACTCTACCATCTGAATGTCTCAACAGAAATCGAGACTCATCAGACCAGGCAACATTTTTCCAGTCTTCAACTGTCCAATTTTGGTGAGCTCTTGCAAATTGTCACCTCTTTTTCCTATTTGTAGTGGAGATGAGTGGTACCCGGTGGGGTCTTCTGCTGTTGTAGCCCATCTGCCTCAAGGTTGTGTGTGTTGTGGCTTCACAAATGCTTTGCTGCATACCTCGGTTGTAACGAGTGGTTATTTCAGTCAAAGTTGCTCTTCTATCAGCTTGAATCAGTCGGCCCATTCTCCTCTGACCTCTCGCATCAACAAGGCATTTTCGCCCACAGGACTGCCGCATACTGGATGTTTTTCCCTTTTCACACCATTCTTTGTAAACCCTAGAAATGGTTGTGTGTGAAAATCCCAGTAACTGATCCCAGATTGTGAAATACTCAGAAACCAACAACCATGCCACGCTCAAAATTGCTTAAATCACCTTTCTTTCCCATTCTGACATTCAGTTTGGAGTTCAGGAGATTGTCTTGACCAGGACCACACCCCTAAATGCATTAAAGCGACTGCCATGTGATTGGTTGATTAGATAATTGCATTAATGAGAAATTGAACAGGTGTTCCTAATAATCCTTTAGGCGAGTGTATATATATATGATACTACCTGCATTTTCTGTTTCTCTCTTTCTCTCTGTAAATGGTAACTGACACGCAAGCCCTAACAGGGCTTGTGCTTTAGTGTGGGATTGTTGCATCATTTTACTCATTCCCGCAGACTTTGTGCTCAAACACCCAAAGTGCAGTATTTCTTTCGTCTTCTTCTTCGCACACACTCTCAGTGCTAAATTGAGTTATATTTCACTGCTCTTTGCACCTAAACAGTAGCCTGGATGGCAGCACGAACCCCACCCACAACATTTTTCGGTCTGGACTTTGACCAAAGTTCTGAAATCGTCGGGCCAATCAAATTACCAATCAAATTCAAATTGACAATCAAATTGGGCAGGCTTTATATGATGATGGACAGATGATCTGCAGTTGTGTAATCATCACATTATCAAAGAGCGCTTGGGTTGAACTGGTTTCCCTCAAAGATGGCCGCCGCTGGAGAATTGAGATGTATAGATTCCACTATTGCGTCTGTTTTAGAAGAAATCGACAGCGCATTTCATTTT
>NW_024121647.1:0-21785 GCF_016745375.1 Pimephales promelas
GGTGTGTTTATAGCTGCAGACATGAGGCCATATTCGGTTGTGCAAACGAGGGCTTTAAACACATACTGAAAGTACTTGAGCCACGTTATGACATGAACTGTTGTGGATGAAACTATCCCGAGCATCTGTTGCGCTCACGACAGACAGGTGGACTTCTAGGGGAACGGAGCTATGTGACGATAACCGTTATCGTCACATATAGCTCTCACCGCTCACAATTTAAAAGTGTTAATAATCAAAAAGACAAAACCTATGTTTATTTGTCTTGTCTTTTATTTTTTTGCTGATCCGAAAAATGATCCGATCCGTGAGTTTTTTGATCCGTTGCACCCCTAATCATAACAGTAATCCATACAGCTTCAGGGAGTTAATAAAGGCATTCTAAAGCAAAGTCGTATGTTTCTGTAAGAAAAACATCCATATGTATAACTTTATAAACTATAATCACTGGCTTCCCGTAAAGGCCGTGCATGAGTGTAGTTCTGGTGGAAGAGTGACCTCTGACCCGATGCATATGAGTGGCATAACCTCTGGTGGGATTAGAAACTCAAACTCCAACATTTCTCTTTAAAAACTCTCATTTTAGACTTCCAATCCATTACCGGTGTTTTCGCTCGATCCTCTGCACTTCCGCATTCATCAATATGTCCTCCGTCGTGTCAGGGGTCACTCTTGCATTCGGCCATTACGGTTTCTAAAGTTATAATATAGATATTTGAAGAAAAAAATAAAAAAACGCATCTCTTTGCTTCATTAACCTCCAGTAGCAGTATGGATTACTATGATGGATGGTTTTTTGAGCTTCAAAATCTCAGGTACCATTCACTCCCATTATAAAGCTTAAAGGAGCCAGACTATTTTTTAATATAACTTAATTGTGTTTGGCTGAAATATGGAAGTCATACACACCTAGCTAGGATGGCTTAAGTGCGAGTCAAGTATGGGATCATTTTAGGGTGAACTTTCCCTTTAAGGGTTTCCAGTGTGTGTGAGGTTTAGATCCCTCTGAAAACACGTCACGACACGCACATTCATCCCGCCTTTCATCATGATGACAAACCCAGTGCATTAACATCAACCTGTGCTTTACACATTTACACAAACAAGCATCAGACTCGCCAATCATATCCAATTCATCTCTCGACTTAGACATGAAACAGAAGTAAAGAAAAAGGACGAACGTGCTCTGAGTCTGAACCCCAAGTTACCCTCATGTGTATCCTTAGGGCACATATAATGTTAAATGGAGACATACACGTCGGAGTATATAGAACAATTTATTTAGAGGGTTACTATAATAAAATGCTGTTTAAATGCTCTTAGATTTGTTAAAATGTACGCACTCCTGTTTGACGCCGGTGCGAGCACCAGCTAACGGCTAAGTTAACGTGTTGTGTTTGAAACACGTTCACGCGGTTGTTTGAAATTAGTGAAATACATTCAAATTTCGCCTCTCTAACGCCACATTTTCGAGTATTTTCCACGCGGAAGGGCTGTGTGTATTCAGTCAAATTAATTAGCTGCTAACGGGTTTGCGGTGACAGCGTTGAGACCGTTTGCTGAGGGAACGTGAACAGGCCTGAAACAGGCCTCAAAATGCCTCCTGTTTACAAAAACCAAAGCCCGCCGCTAAACCACCGGTCCGGCTAAAGCTAACATCTTCTAAAATCCTTGTCATGGCGACTAGGGCTTCGTTTTATTTACCTGTTTGCCTTTGGCATACGGTTTTGAAGCGATGTGATATCTTCTTGATCTGATTTTCCCTCCTCCTGTCGCCGCCATGGCTAACTAGATTGAGTCTGCTCAGTAGCGCTCCGCTGTCACAGCGCAGCTCTCCAATATACCGTCAGCCACTTCGGCGCTGGGGTTTGTGGGAAATGGAGTTCGGATAAACACAAATGCGTTCGATATTGACGTCAGTTTGTAGGACAACTTATCGTGGGTTCGGGAATGTTTTGGGGTTTTTAGGCGGAAATGAGTAAAAAACGGGAAAAAAAAAGTCTGTGGTAAACATTACGCGAAGAGACTTGTTTTATTCAACAAGATAAACTACACGTGTTATAGCTCAAACGTGTATTGAGTTAAATCAGACTTTAGTCATTAAGAGATACTAATAGCCTAATAATAATTATTATATTGTTATTACATTTATTTCTTTAATGGCATGGTGGATAAATTATGAAGAAGGGTGATATTAGTTCTGAAATGTTTTTTTTTCTCTTCTCTGTGATGAACACGAATTTCTACTTTCTAGGTCTAATAAACATAAATAAAAAAATCGAAATAAAAATTAAAAAGACAATAAAAATAAATACCAAAATGATAAATAATAATACATTAAATGAAATAACAAATAGATAAAATAAATTAATGCTAAATTAATAATTTAGAAATAAAACAAAAATAAATAAACAATAGATAAATTAATAAATATCATTTTTAAAGTATTTAAAAAAATTATATTGACATAAAATAAAATGTAGGGTGAATTTTAAGTTTATATCAAATTTGTAACTAAGTCATAAATATTTGGTGAAACGGATTCAACATGCTCCTGGGTCAACATATTGGAAAAAGACTCGTCTTGACAACCAATTGGATTTAAATAATTAATGTATATATATATACAAAATTCAACACATTATTTTGAAATGACAAGGTAAAACACATATTTTTTCTCAAACTGGGACCTCAAATAATAACTATACAATTACTAAGAAGCAAATACACTTCAATTCTGTATTTTATTTGGAAATATTACTCAACAATACAGTAAGTGAAAAATAACATTTCTTACTCTCCAGCCACACTGATAAAAATGACATTTTTCAAACAAATATGGAATCACACTTCATTGCTTCATTTGATCACATTAAAGGATTGACATCACCAGATATGAGAATACCGCTGTGGCAGATTCAAGTTTGACAAACATTTTTAGTTATTTTGGGGATGGCTGGTTGTTGTTTTTTTTTTTTTTCAGGTACATAGTTTAACAGTTTGGGTATTGCTCACAATTTTGGTCCATGAAAAATGTAAATGTAAAAAAATAAAATAAGGCAAAAAAACAAACACGTGATACCTTAATATAAGCAAGCATATCGTTACCATTTAGTATTAGTAACCCATGAAAAAAAAATCACTCGTGACTAGGAACAGCACAAAATCCCTGCAAAGTATTTTAGAAACAGGTTTCATTAAATGTGGGTTTTGCAAACATTAAAAGTACTT
This sequence comes from Pimephales promelas, assembly GCF_016745375.1. Next base: position 3,232 of record NW_024121647.1, read on the forward strand.
CAAAACATTTGCATAAATGCATAGTCATTTAAAGGCCTCACAATGAAACACATTATGGGTCTAAAATCATTCATGCATGACCGCAATCACATAGGAATGATGATGATAAATCTTACCACAAAAGAAAACTATAAATGCAGAGAAAAAAAATGACACTTTTTCATGTTGCCAAAAAAGCTGAATCATATTATATTTAAATAAATCAACAGCTCTTAACTGTAAATATCCCTCCTTCTACACAGTTTTAATTTAAAAGAGCAAATTTAAGGCTGAAAAAGATCATACTGCATTAAAACAAGTGCATATATTAAAAAAGTGGAGCTTATGTTTTTATGCTTATGATGAAATGTTGCATAAAACTTCTTACCCTGATGAGCATAGTGCAGAAGAAGTGCAGGAAAATGTGCAAACTTTAAAGACAGGGCTCGGTCTGCGTAAACAATATTTATAATAAGAACAGAAGATAACGCTGCATTGCAAACATTCACTGGCTCACACACTTCAGACGTATGAAATCCACATCAGTGCCATTAGAAAGTGTGTGTTACACTAAACCTGGCGTACCACAAGTCCTTCCAAGTGCTCTGAAAATAAAGTGAAAGTAGTACGAGGGTTTGGAGCGTGTCCTAGGTTTATCGCCCTGCTTTACATCTCTTCAAGTGTTTATGACAGATTTGCTCTTTCGCCGCTCGTGTGTTCAGGTCCAGTGAGGATCGTAGTCTCTTCAGGTCGTCACTTCTTGCCGCTTGATCCATTGATTGATTTGTTTTTTCCAGAACCTCCTTTTCTTCTTCTCGATGAACTGGTATTTCTACTTGAGCTTCTCTCTGCTAATGATAGTAATAAATAACAAATAGATAAATAATAATAAATTAAATAAATAAAAATAAATAAATAAATATATAAATAATAATAATAACAATAATAAATTAAAATAAAACAAAACAAATAAATAGCTACAAATAGATAAATAAATAAATAAATAAATAAATAAATAAAAATATAAATATAAAATAAATAAATAAACAAATAGATTGATAATAATAATAAAAAATTAAATTAATACAAATAAACAAATAGATACAATTAATTAAAAAATATATAAAACAAAATAAATAAAAAAAATGATCAAATAGATGATAATAATAATAACAATAATAATAAATGAAATAAAAAATAATTAAAAAAATGATAAAAAAAATAAAACAACAAAAATAAATAATAAATGAAAAATATAGCTGCGAGCAGCGATGGCGGGCCCAAGCCGGTGGCACCGCAACCCCGGTTCCTTTAGTTACCTAAAGGCACCCGGGTAGCGGTGCCGAAGGCTTTGGCCCTTTTATGATTAAATGTTAAAACGGCTTGCCATACTCTGTCATTTCGACTAGTCACAATTATGTTACAGATGTCTTAAATGATAATACAAACTATCCAAAATGTAATTACGAATAGACAGAAAGACGTTGTTGATATCTACAATGTTAATTCCGGACAGGCAAACTTAGCTTTTAAATGTTAAAAGGGCTTGCCATACAGGGACGTAGGCTCAGAGAGAGGCTCACCATATTCAAACCAAAATATCTGACTTCCTCTTGGTCCGAGCTAATGACTATGTATTAGAAAGTTGTCCGGCTTGAGGAGTACAATGTATATACCGATTTTTGTAACTGTAGATAAAACTAACAACCCCACTTTTGTCAAAAGGTGGCGCTATTTAGTCCTTGCACATTGCCCGTTTCTGAAACTTTGCACGTCTACTGGCTAATAAATGTGATGTATCTGTTGAGTTTCAAGCAATTTCAATTTCAATTTGACTGTTGAAAAGAAGTGCGCCGATTAGATACTCAGGATCGGTATCGGCTCTGACACTGCCATCTTTGACGAGGCTGATTCAAATTCTATATTGTGCATATACTATTCTGTTAGGCACAAAGGCACAAAAACTTTCTAAAGTACCATAAAGTTTTTGTGTACTGTATTATTAGTGTTCTGAAGCTATTATGTGATATAGAAATTAATATTTAAGTCATTAAATTCAAGAACACAAACTTTTCCCTCTCTGCGCCTGTCAGTCATTCTCCATTCAGCATTCAAACAGCACGTCACATTCGGTTACAGTCAATGATGAAACGATCTTCAATGATTCAATGTTAATCCTATTATACTGGATCTTTAAGATAAAGGTCTAAAGGTCTATATTTTCGAATGAAGAAACTTTTTCTTGCTGGACTTTATTGCTGTAACTTAATCGTGTTACTTTCTACCGGGTGTCGGACGCTGTCGGTTAGATCACAACACTAGAGTCAGAGCACTATAATTGTTCTTCACGCACACAGTAACTGAAATTTAAAACCTTTAAAAGAAAAGGCTCAATAAACTATTGCATAGATAGATAATGTATAATACACTGTTCATAAATATGTATTTCCTTTGTGCTTTGAACTTTTCAATACGGACTCAATGCGCTGTAACTTCATGTGGCTTCAAGCACATCATTCTCCGCTCGGGATGCACATAAGTGCTTTGTGCTGCACCGTATTGGAGCCGTAATATCATAATGCAGTGACGTAATGACAGATTATTAATTGCCTTTCAATTATATGTTGCTTTATAGCAGCCATGGCTATATTTTTTTTTAATGATTTTTGTTATCTTGTTTTTCATGAATGTATTTTTCAAAAATAAGAGCAATGTGTATTATCTATTATTAATATGGTTTATAATAGCATTTTTGTCATAGATTATGACAAAGTAATCATATGATCCACCAGCGAGGAACCAGCAGAACAGAGTGAACATTCTTTCTGTTTAGTTCAATCCTACTTAATAGGAATTTATTTAAAATGCTCGCTCTACTCCACACCATTAATGTCTTGTGCGGACATCCGTATTTTGACTTTCGGTTTTAAGTAAGCGATTTAAAAGCTCCCAAGTCCCAGCGGAGTCACACGTTGATTAACCGGTGGGAATATACACAATAGGCCTACCTGATATTGAACACAAGAGGGCAGTATAGCACTACGTATGACTCAGATTATTATTTTTTTATGAATTTTACAACAATTCTGGCTGTTTTTGAACGTAAACACAATTCTTAAATGAAAAAAAAGGAAAAATTGGGGAAGTTATAATATTTGTATAATTTAATTTAGAAACAAATGATGTATAATTACATTTTTAGAAGATATGAGGCTTTTAGTGTTTACTTTTTTGACATTACTTTAATCTTTTGCCATAGTTGCACATGTCTATTGGCTAATAAATGTGATGTATCTGTTGAGTTTCAAGCAATTTCAAGCAAGCTAAGAGTCCCAAAAGCATCAAAAAATAATGTTAAAGTTTGTTTCGTTGCCACGGCATTTTGAAAGTGACACACTTCCTGCTGCCAGTTGGTGGCGCTATAACTTTGACTCACAATAGTCACATCCATGTGATCGGTCTCTTACAGCGAAAACACTGCTGAAGTTTCATCAAGATCAGTTAATGTATGCTGAAGTTATAACACACATCCTGTTCCATGTTTCTCGCCATAATTTCGTTTCCTCGCCACGGCCAAACCGTTCGAGATATCAAAAATCCCGTGGCACTTTTTCATCCTTAATGTCTTGACTTCACGCTGATCGAGTTTCGTCGAATTTGGTTCAGTGCTCTAGGAGCAATAATTTAAATTACATTGCATGTGTTTTAAACACAACCCTAAATAGCCAACTTCCTGTTGGGCTGGGGTAAAAAGTAAGAGTGTGAAGTATATATGAAACGATGAGATCTATATGTGTACCAAGTTTCATATTATTACATGCAAGTGTGTTTGATTTATGGACCAAATTTTCAGACCAAGTTTATTGACCAAGTTAATCTGATTAATAAACTAATTATATAAAACTATTGTCAATTCACTACAATTAAACTAGTTATATGCCTTTACTTATAAAAAATAAAAATAAAAACTTATTTAAAAATACCAGGCTTGAGAAATGTATTTTCTTTATGCAGGTCATACACACAGCAGTGAAATGGTTAAGCCCCCTCCCCCTGCACACACACACACACACACACACAGACAGCCAGCCAGCCAGCCAAAGGCTCAGAGTGGCCATATTCAAACAAAAATATCTGACTTTCTGTGGGTCCTAGCTAATAAGTGTCAATTAGAAAGTTGTCCGGCTCGAGGAGTACAATATACATACCAATTTTTGTAACTCTAGTTAAAACTAACCACCCCACTTTTGTCAAAAGGTGGCGCTACTGAGCCCTCACCACGCCCGTTTCTGCAACTTTGCACATGTCTACTGGCTAATAAATGTGATGTGTCTGTCGAGTTTCATGCAATTTGAAGCATGCTAAGGGTCTCAAAAGCATCCTAAAAGCATCCTAAAAGAAGGGTAAAGTTTGATGCGTCGCCACGGCAACAGTTTCAAAGATATCAAGAATCCATTCACAGGTCTACATCTGCCGTATGTTTACATTATACATATGAAGTTTGAAGCAAATCGGGTAAAAATAAAAGGGTGATATCTAAGCATTTTGAAAGTGACACACTTCCTGCTGCCAGTTGGTGGCGCTATAACTTTGACTCACAATAGTCACATCCATGTGATCGTCCTCTTACAGCGAACACACTGCTGAAGTTTCATCAAGATCAGTTAATGTATGCTGAAGTTATAACACACTTCCTGTTTCACGTTTCTCGCCATGATTTCGTTTCCTCGCCACGGACAAACCGTTCGAGATATAAAAAATCCCCTCGCAAACTTTCATCCTCAATGTCTTGACTTCACGCTGACCGAGTTTCGTCGAATGTGGATCAAAGCTCTAGGAGGAGTATTTGACATTCCATTGCGAGCGTTTTACAAACAAACCTCAATAGCCAAATTCCTGTTGGGCTGGGGTAAAAAGTAAGAGCGCGAGGTATAGATGAAACGATGAGATCAACGTGTGTACCGAGTTTCATATTATTACATACAAGCGTGTTTGAGTTATGGACCAAGTGTTCGGACCCCGTTCCAGGGGGCGCTGACGAGCTGCCCTGCCACGCCCGGGTACCATCTTCAGCCCGGCTCTGATGGCCGCGGGTTCTGACCCGTGTGCAAAGTTTCAAGAGTTTTCGAGCACGTTAAGGGCCCCAAAAGTGCCCAAAAGGTAGCAAAATAATAATAATACTAAAGAATAAATATAGCTGCGAGCAGCGATGAAGGGCCCAAGCCGGTGGCACCGCAACCCCGGTTCCTTAGTTACCTAAAAGCACCAGGGTGGCCATGCCACTGGCTTTGGCCCTTCATCGCGGATCACAGCTATATATATATATATATATATATATATATATATATATATACTGTATATATATATATACTGTATATATATATATATATATATATATATACTGTATATATACATATATATATGAAGCCGGTGGCACCGCCACCCTGGTGCCTTTAGGTTTATTGTGCACGACATGCAAAATGTAACCCTGCTTTGACTGATGCAAGCTCTACAGCACAGTTTATAGTAAGAAAGAATATAGTAAGAAAGAAAAGTAAGCTGTTACTCAGATGGTTTGGGAAACAAACATTCATCATGTCGCATTGGTTTTAGTTACTTGTCCTCGAACAGAGCCCTAATCTGTTTATATTTCAGTTACACATTCTACATTGATTAAAAAAGAAAAATCAAATGTGTTTTTAATTCATACAGAAATAAAATATTTATAATTCAGCTGAGAATAAAGTTAGTTCAAATTTTAAGAAAAACAAATATATGATCTGAAATATAGCACATTCATTTTTAAATTCATTCAGGTTCAATTACCAAAAATACAATCTTAATTTAATTTAAAACAAATAATAAATCTAAATATATGGGTTATATGCATATTTTGTAAAAAAAGAAAAAAAAAAGAAGAAAGATATGAAGAGTTCAGATGCAAAAGCCTCTAAGTGCCATTTGAAATTTTCTTCTAGAATGATCATTTTTATCAAGCTTGTATATTTAAGTTCAGTGATTTCACTTAAATGGCAATGATGATTACTATTAATTGTTATTTAAGTGAAATTACTGAACTTAAATATACAAGTTTGATAAAAAATCATCATTAAAGAAGAACATTTCAAATGGCATTTAGAGGCTATCTGAACTCTTCATAAAAACACAAGGCCTTAAACTTTAACAAGGATGCAACTCTTATCACTACAACAAACATAGTCACACACACAAGTCAAGTCACTTACATTTTAGATGCAATATTGACTTTTTAGATGCAATATTGACTTTTTTCTGTTTCAGCAGAGAAAATAGTTAAACAAAGATCACAGCGACCCATCGCGCATCTCAAAGCAATGTGTTTTCTCATTACTGAATGATTCAGCATTTTGAATCCATGACTCGTTCATTAAGACGGTCATCTGGCGACACCTTATGGTGATTTAGGGTTATGTTTAAAAGTATCGTTCTTTACAGCGATTTTTAATTGACTCCTGTTAAACCAATCTCGTAACATTATTGTGTAACCGATTTAATTTGATCAGCCTTACCTAGGGTAACAGCCCTATAGTGTCTTATTATTCTAAATTATTGAATTTATTGATCAAATTTACTAATGAAAAATGAAGCATACATTTATTAAGACTAGGCTGCCCTGCAGATATTAGGCTACAATATGCAGATTTAAATATACCATTTATCAAATAATCTGTTTATTTTTAGGTTACACATTACATTGTTTAAAAAATAAAAATCAAATGTGACCCGCTCTGGCGAAATGAGTCGGAAGTTGCAACCTTCCATTTTAAGATATGGGCCGATTATGTGGAAAAACCATGAAATAACAAAAAAAAAATTATATTTTTTTTTTTGCTAATTTCAAAGAACAGACATTCAAAAATAATCTCACAGGGTTTCGTAGTCGAGATAATTGAGTAAAGGTATTTAAATAACGATTAAAGTTGTCAAAGCTTTAAATTCGCTGAAATAAACATTGCTCTTCTCAACTCCCCTCGTCACCTCTGAGCATTTCCCGGGTATCCCCTGAAACGTTGAACTCACTGGAGGCTTCTAACCTAAACTGCGTGAGTATATTTATCTGCAAGAAGAATATAGCCTATGTAAGGCTGTAACGATCGCGACACTCAGATCCACGAACCTGTGTCGCGGTGTGAGAAGACAGAATCACGACACCGACACGTCCCTTCAACTCCCGAAGTTATCCTTCACGTCCAGACCCAATGCTAGCTACAACATCTTTAAATTACTATTAGTATTATTTGAAGTTAACATTATAAAAATACGTAGACTTACACCACAAAACTTAAATTATTACTATTTTTTTTTTAAATTGGGCAATTTCAGCATCCAATTCCCAGATAATTAAATATTTTAATAAATTGGCCTATGTGAACCACACTGCACAAACCAAAAGTAATACTCACCGGATGAAGAAGGGTTGACTCTCTCCAGAACATAAAATCTTTATTTTATTTTCCGTGTTCGCATTTATGAGGAAAAACAATCCGAACGTGACCGTTCTCTGGAAGCAGCACTAAAACTTTCACATAGCTTAAACATGCAAGCACAAAGCCTTTCTTTAAAGTAAATTTCGTTTTAAAATAATTATCTTAATTTAAATCAATGTTTCATCAACCAATTACTAGGATTTAATAATAAGAAATAAATTGCAGACAATAGGCTAGGCCTAATCACGACGCGGAGACGCGCGGCACGTGAACTGAAGCTTGTCTCATGAACCGAAAGTCAGCGTATAAGGTATCCTCACAGACATATATATTGAAATGTCTACTTTTAAACACAACCATTCAAAATGAAAGAAAACAGACTGCTCTCTGCTTATGTGGGCTAATCCGTATGAAAACTGAATTTCTCTCTGACTCCTCTTTAATCTTTCTGATTTTAGAACATTTTTGTAAAAGTGACTTTTTAATTATTTATTTCAAAAAAATTAAAAATAAGTTGAGTTTCAGCCTCGTTAAATTGCATTTATATGTTAATCTATTTGGTCAAATTAAGCTATATAAAATAAATAGTTTATCCCTTAAAATGCTATGGATTTTGAAAGATATCAAAAAAAAAAAAAAAAACGGGCAAAAAAACTTTAAAAGCGATTTTCTTAGGTTTTCAATTGGAAAAAAAGGGCAGACGACCAGAATTCAAATCTGTATATCGTTACAACCATTCAAGGTATGACCAAGGTATCATTTGAAAGCTTACAGTGTCCTCTTTCCATTAATATCAAAATCTCAATTTTTAAATTTGGGTCACTGTGACTAATTTTGCTGGATCAGGTCGGTCACAAATGTGTTTTTTATTGTAGTATTATTTTATACAGAAATACATTATAATTATATATAATATACAAAATATAACCGTGGGCGCGATTAAACAGTGTTACAATAAAACTCAACATTGTGTTTTTTAAAAATAAATTCAAATAATACAAATCCCGAAATTGCGCTAATTTTAAAATTAAACTAAAACTCATGGCTGCACAAGCATTCATAACTGTGCGCGCCAACAGCGAGGAACCAGCAGAACAGAGTGAACGTTCATTCTGTTTAGTTCAATCCTACTTAATAGGAATTTATTTAAAATGCTTGCTCTACTCCACAACATTAATGTCTTGTGCGGATATCTGTATTTTGACTTTCGGTTTTAAGTAAGCGATTTAAAAGTTCCCGAGTCCCAGCGGAGTCACACGTTGATTAACCGGTGGGAATATACACAATAGGCCTACCTGATATTGAACACAAGAGGGCAGTATAGCACTACGTATGACTCAGATTATTTTTTCTTCTTCTGAATTTTAAAACCTTTCTGGCTGTTTTTGAACGTAAACATAATTCTTAAATGAAAAAAGGGAAAAACTGGTTTAATTATAATATTTGTATAATTTAATTTAGAAACAAATGATGTATAATTACATTTTTAGAAGATATGAGGCTTTTAGTGTTTACTGTTTACTTTTTTGACATTACTTTAATCTTTTGCCAAAGTTGCACATGCCTACTGGCTAATAAATGTGATGTATCTGTCGAGCTATCTGTATCTATCTGTTTCAAGCAATTTCAAGCATGCTAAGAGTCCCAAAAGTATCAAAAAAGAATGTTAAAGTTTGATTTGTTGCCACAGCAACAGCATCAAAGATATCAAGAATCCATTCACAGGTCTACATCTGCTGTATTTTTACATTATACAGATGAAGTTTGAAGCAAATCGGTTAAAAATAAGAGGGTGATATCAAAGCATTTTGAAAGTGACACACTTCCTGCTGCCAGTTGGTGGCGTAATAACTTTGACTCACAATAGTCACATCCATGTGATCGGCCTCTTACAGTGAACACACTGCTGAAGTTTCATCAAGATCAGTTAATGTATGCTGAAGTTATAACACACTTCCTGTTTCACGTTTCTCGCCATAATTTTGTTTCCTCGCCACGGCCAAACCGTTCGAGATATCAAAAATCCCCTCGCAAACTTTCATCCTCAATGCCTTGAATTCATGCTGACCGAGTTTCGTGCCGTGTGTTTGAATTCTCTAGGAGGAGTATTGCACATTCCACTGCGAGCGTTTTACAAACAAACCTCAATAGCCGACTTCCTGTTTGGCTGGGGTAAAAAGTAAGAGCGTGAGGTATAGATGAAACGATGAGATCAACATGTGTACCGAGTTTCATATTATTACATGCAAGCGTGTTTGATTTATGGACCAAGTGTTCGGACCCCGTTCCAGGGGGCGCTGTCTAGCCCCCCTGCCACACCCAGGTACCATCTTCAGCCCGGCTCTGATGGCTGTGGGATCTGACCTGTGTGCAAAGTTTCAAGAGTTTTCAAACCCGTTAAGGGCCCCAAAAGCCGCTAAGAGTCTCAAAATCATAAAAAAAAAGAATTTTAAAGTTTGATGCGTTGCCACGGCAACAGTATCAAAGATATCAAGAATCCATTCACAGGTCTTCATCTGCTATGTATTTACATTATACAGATTAAGTTTGAAGCACATCGGGTAAAAATAAAAGGGTGAGTTCAAAGCATTTTGAAAGTGACACACTTCCTGCTACCAGTTGGTGGCGCTATAACTCTGACTCACAATAGTCACATCCATGTGATCGTCCTCTTACAGCGAACATACTGCTGAAGTTTCATCAAGATCAGTTAATGTATGCTGAAGTTATAACACACTTCCTGTTTCACGTTTCTCGCCATAATTTCGTTTCCTCGCCATGGCCAAACCGTTCGAGATATCAAAAATCCCCTCGCAAACTTTCATCGTCAATGCCTTGACTTCATGCTGACCGAGTTTCGTGCCGTGTGTTTGAATTCTCTAGGAGTAGTACTTCAAATTCCATTGCGAGTGTTTTATGAACAACCCTAAATAACCGACTTCCTGTTGGGCTGGGGTAAAAAGTAATAGTTTGAGGTATATATGAACGATGAGATCTATATGTGCACCGAGTTTCATATTATTACATGCAAGCGTGTTTGAGTTATGGACCAAGTTTTCGGACCCCGTTCCAGGGGGCGCTGTCTAGCCCCCTGCCACGCCCGGGTACCATCTTCAGCCCGGCCCTGATGGCCGCGGGTTCTGACCCGTGTGCTAAGTTTCAAGAGTTTTTGAGCATGTTAAGGGCCCAAAAGTGCCCGAATAGTCGTATAAATAATAATAATAATAATAAATATAGCTGCGAGCAGCGATGGCGGGCCCAAGCCGGTGGCACCGCAACCCCGGTTCCTTTAGTTACCTAAAGGCACCGGGTAGCGGTGCCGAAGGCTTTGGCCCTTTTATGATTAAATGTTAAAACGGCTTGCCATACTCTGTCATTTCGACTAGTCACAATTATGTTACAGATGTCTTAAATGATAATACAAACTATCCAAAATGTAATTACGAATAGACAGAAAGACGTTGTTGATATCTACAATGTTAATTCCGGACAGGCAAACTTAGCTTTTAAATGTTAAAAGGGCTTGCCATACAGGGACGTAGGCTCAGAGAGAGGCTCACCATATTCAAACCAAAATATCTGACTTCCTCTTGGTCCGAGCTAATGACTATGTATTAGAAAGTTGTCCGGCTTGAGGAGTACAATGTATATACCGATTTTTGTAACTGTAGATAAAACTAACAACCCCACTTTTGTCAAAAGGTGGCGCTATTTAGTCCTTGCACATTGCCCGTTTCTGAAACTTTGCACGTCTACTGGCTAATAAATGTGATGTATCTGTTGAGTTTCATATCATAATGCAGTGACGTAATGACAGATTATTAATTGCCTTTCAATTATATGTTGCTTTATAGCAGCCATGGCTATATTTTTTTTTAATGATTTTTGTTATCTTGTTTTTCATGAATGTATTTTTCAAAAATAAGAGCAATGTGTATTATCTATTATTAATATGGTTTATAATAGCATTTTTGTCATAGATTATGACAAAGTAATCATATGATCCACCAGCGAGGAACCAGCAGAACAGAGTGAACATTCTTTCTGTTTAGTTCAAATCCTACTTAATAGGAATTTATTTAAAATGCTCGCTCTACTCCACACCATTAATGTCTTGTGCGGACATCCGTATTTTGACTTTCGGTTTTAAGTAAGCGATTTAAAAGCTCCCAAGTCCCAGCGGAGTCACACGTTGATTAACCGGTGGATATACACAATAGGCCTACCTGATATTGAACACAAGAGGGCAGTATAGCACTACGTATGACTCAGATTATTATTTTTTTATGAATTTTACAACAATTCTGGCTGTTTTTGAACGTAAACACAATTCTTAAATGAAAAAAAAGGAAAAATTGGGGAAGTTATAATATTTGTATAATTTAATTTAGAAACAAATGATGTATAATTACATTTTTAGAAGATATGAGGCTTTTAGTGTTTACTTTTTTGACATTACTTTAATCTTTTGCCATAGTTGCACATGTCTATTGGCTAATAAATGTGATGTATCTGTTGAGTTTCAAGCAATTTCAAGCAAGCTAAGAGTCCCAAAAGCATCAAAAAATAATGTTAAAGTTTGTTTCGTTGCCACGGCATTTTGAAAGTGACACACTTCCTGCTGCCAGTTGGTGGCGCTATAACTTTGACTCACAATAGTCACATCCATGTGATCGGTCTCTTACAGCGAAAACACTGCTGAAGTTTCATCAAGATCAGTTAATGTATGCTGAAGTTATAACACACATCCTGTTCCATGTTTCTCGCCATAATTTCGTTTCCTCGCCACGGCCAAACCGTTCGAGATATCAAAAATCCCGTGGCACCTTTTCATCCTTAATGTCTTGACTTCACGCTGATCGAGTTTCGTCGAATTTGGTTCAGTGCTCTAGGAGCAATAATTTAAATTCCATTGCATGTGTTTTAAACACAACCCTAAATAGCCAACTTCCTGTTGGGCTGGGGTAAAAAGTAAGAGTGTGAAGTATATATGAAACGATGAGATCTATATGTGTACCAAGTTTCATATTATTACATGCAAGTGTGTTTGATTTATGGACCAAATTTTCAGACCAAGTTTATTGACCAAGTTAATCTGATTAATAAACTAATTATATAAAACTATTGTCAATTCACTACAATTAAACTAGTTATATGCCTTTACTTATAAAAAATAAAAATAAAAACTTATTTAAAAAATACCAGGCTTGAGAAATGTATTTTCTTTATGCAGGTCATACACACAGCAGTGAAATGGTTAAGCCCCCTCCCCCTGCACACACACACACACACACACAGACAGCCAGCCAGCCAGCCAAAGGCTCAGAGTGGCCATATTCAAACAAAAATATCTGAGTTTCTGTGGGTCCTAGCTAATAAGTGTCAATTAGAAAGTTGTCCGGCTCGAGGAGTACAATATACATACCAATTTTTGTAACTCTAGTTAAAACTAACAACCCCACTTTTGTCAAAAGGTGGCGCTACTGAGCCCTCACCACGCCCGTTTCTGCAACTTTGCACATGTCTACTGGCTAATAAATGTGATGTGTCTGTCGAGTTTCATGCAATTTGAAGCATGCTAAGGGTCTCAAAAGCATCCTAAAAGCATCCTAAAAGAAGGGTAAAGTTTGATGCGTCGCCACGGCAACAGTTTCAAAGATATCAAGAATCCATTCACAGGTCTACATCTGCCGTATGTTTACATTATACAGATGAAGTTTGAAGCAAATCGGGTAAAAATAAAAGGGTGATTTCAAAGCATTTTGAAAGTGACACACTTCCTGCTGCCAGTTGGTGGCGCTATAACTTTGACTCACAATAGTCACATCCATGTGATCGTCCTCTTACAGCGAACACACTGCTGAAGTTTCATCAAGATCAGTTAATGTATGCTGAAGTTATAACACACTTCCTGTTTCACGTTTCTCGCCATGATTTCGTTTCCTCGCCACGGACAAACCGTTCGAGATATCAAAAATCCCCTCGCAAACTTTCATCCTCAATGTCTTGACTTCACGCTGACCGAGTTTCGTCGAATGTGGATCAAAGCTCTAGGAGGAGTATTTCAAATACCATTGCGAGCGTTTTACAAACAAACCTCAATAGCCGACTTCCTGTTGGGCTGGGGTAAAAAGTAAGAGCGCGAGGTATAGATGAAACGATGAGATCAACATGTGTACCGAGTTTCATATTATTACATGCAAGCGTGTTTGAGTTATGGACCAAGTGTTCGGACCCCGTTCCAGGGGGCGCTGACGAGCCCCCCTGCCACGCCCAGGTACCAGCTTCAGCCCGGCTCTGATGGCCGCGGGTTCTGACCCGTGTGCAAAGTTTCAAGAGTTTTCGAGCACGTTAAGGGCCCCAAAAGTGCCCAAAAGGTAGTAAAATAATAATTATTATAATAAATATAGCTGCGAGCAGCGATGGCGGGCCCAAGCCGGTGGCACCGCAACCCCGGTTCCTTTAGTTACCTAAAGGCACCCGGGTGGCGGTGCCGAAGGCTTTGGCCCTTTTATGATTAAATGTTAAAACGGCTTGCCATACTCTGTCATTTCGACTAGTCACAATTATGTTACAGATATCTTAAATGATAATACAAACTATCCAAAATGTAATTACGAATAGACAGAAAGACGTTGTTGATATCTACAATGTTAATTCCGGACAGGCAAACTTAGCTTTTAAATGTTAAAAGGGCTTGCCATACAGGGACGTAGGCTCAGAGAGAGGCTCACCATATTCAAACCAAAATATCTGACTTCCTCTTGGTCCGAGCTAATGACTATGTATTAGAAAGTTGTCCGGCTTGAGGAGTACAATGTATATACCGATTTTTGTAACTGTAGATAAAACTAACAACCCCACTTTTGTCAAAAGGTGGCGCTATTTAGTCCTTGCACTATGCCCGTTTCTGAAACTTTGCACATGTCTACTGGCTAATAAATGTGATGTATCTGTTGAGTTTCAAGCAATTTCAATTTCAATTTCAATTTGACTGTTGAAAAGAAGTGCGCCGATTAGATACTCAGGATCGGTATCGGCTCTGACACTGCCATCTTTGACGAGGCTGATTCAAATTCTATATTGTGCATATATACTATTCTATGTTAGGCACAAAGGCACAAAAACTTTCTAAAGTACCATAAAGTTTTTGTGTACTGTATTATTAGTGTTCTGAAGCTATTATGTGATATAGAAATTAATATTTAAGTCATTAAATTCAAGAACACAAACTTTTCCCTCTCTGCGCCTGTCAGTCATTCTCCATTCAGCATTCAAACAGCACGTCACATTCGGTTACAGTCAATGATGAAACGATCTTCAAGATGATTGAATGTTAATCCTATTATACTGGATCTTTAAGATAAAGGTCTAAAGGTCTATATTTTCGAATGAAGAAACTTTTTCTTGCTGGACTTTATTGCTGTAACTTAATCGTGTTACTTTCTACCGGGTGTCGGACGCTGTCGGTTAGATCACAACACTAGAGTCAGAGCACTATAATTGTTCTTCACGCACACAGTAACTGAAATTTAAAACCTTTAAAAGAAAAGGCTCAATAAACTATTGCATAGATAGATAATGTATAATACACTGTTCATAAATATGTATTTCCTTTGTGCTTTGAACTTTTCAATACGGACTCAATGCGCTGTAACTTCATGTGGCTTCAAGCACATCATTCTCCGCTCGGGATGCACATAAGTGCTTTGTGCTGCACCGTATTGGAGCCGTAATATCATAATGCAGTGACGTAATGACAGATTATTAATTGCCTTTCAATTATATGTTGCTGCGTCATTAAACATCTGTCCTATGCATTTCAAACATTTATAGCAGCCATGGCTATATTTTTTATGATTTTTGTTATCTTGTTTTTCATGAATGTATTTTTTCAAAAATAAGAGCAATGTGTATTATCTATTATTAATATGGTTTATAATAGCATTTTTGTCATAGATTATGACAAAGTAATCATATGATCCACCAGCGAGGAACCAGCAGAACAGAGTGAACATTCTTTCTGTTTAGTTCAATCCTACTTAATAGGAATTTATTTAAAATGCTCGCTCTACTCCACACCATTAATGTCTTGTGCGGACATCCGTATTTTGACTTTCGGTTTTAAGTAAGCGATTTAAAAGCTCCCAAGTCCCAGCGGAGTCACACGTTGATTAACCGGTGGGAATATACACAATAGGCCTACTCTGATATTGAACACAAGAGGGCAGTATAGCACTACGTATGACTCAGATTATTATTTTTTTATGAATTTTACAACAATTCTGGCTGTTTTTGAACGTAAACATAATTCTTAAATGAAAAAAAGGAAAAATTGGGGAAGTTATAATATTTGTATAATTTAATTTAGAAACAAATGATGTATAATTACATTTTTAGAAGATATGAGGCTTTTAGTGTTTACTTTTTTGACATTACTTTAATCTTTTGCCATAGTTGCACATGTCTACTGGCTAATAAATGTGATGTATCTGTTGAGTTTCAAGCAATTTCAAGCATGCTAAGAGTCCCAAAAGCATCAAAAAAGAATGTTAAAGTTTGATTCGTTGCCACGGCAACAGTATCAAAGATATCAAAAATTCATTCACAGGTCTACATCTGCCGTGTATTTACATTATACAGATGAAGTTTGAAGCAAATCGGTTAAAAAATAAGAGAGTGGTTTCAAAGCATTTTGAAAGTGACACACTTCCTGCTGCCAGTTGGTGGCGCTATAACTTTGACTCACATAGTCACATCCATGTGATCGGTCTCTTACAGCGAAAACACTGCTGAAGTTTCATCAAGATCAGTTAATGTATGCTGAAGTTATAACACACATCCTGTTTCATGTTTCTCGCCATAATTTCGTTTCCTCGCCACGGCCAAACCGTTCGAGATATCAAAAATCCCTTGGCACTTTTTCATCCTTAATGTCTTGACTTCAACGCTGATCGAGTTTTGTCGAATTTGGTTCAGTGCTCTAGGAGCAATAATTTAAATTCCATTGCATGTGTTTTAAACACAACCCTAAATAGCCGTCTTCCTGTTGGGCTGGGGTAAAAAGTAAGAGTGTGAAGTTATATATGAAACGATGAGATCTATATGTGTACCAAGTTTCATATTATTACATGCAAGTGTGTTTGATTTATGGACCAAATTTTCAGACCAAGTTTATTGACCAAGTTAATCTGATTAATAAACTAATTATATAAAACTATTGTCAATTCACTACAATTAAACTAGTTATATGCCTTTACTTATAAAAAATAAAAATAAAAACTTATTTAAAAAATACCAGGCTTGAGAAATGTATTTTCTTTATGCAGGTCATACACACAGCAGTGAAATGGTTAAGCCCCCTCCCCCTGCACACACACACACACACACAGACAGCCAAGACAAGAGACATGTAGGCTCAGAGTGGCCATATTCAAACAAAAATATCTGAGTTTCTGTGGGTCCTAGCTAATAAGTGTCAATTAGAAAGTTGTCCGGCTCGAGGAGTACAATATACATACCAATTTTTGTAACTCTAGTTAAAACTAACAACCCCACTTTGTCAAAAGGTGGCGCTACTGAGCCCTCACCACGCCGTTTCTGAAACTTTGCACATGTCTACTGGCTAATAAATGTGATGTGTCTGTCGAGTTTCATGCAATTTGAAGCATGCTAAGGGTCTCAAAAGCATCCTAAAAGCATCCTAAAAAAGGGTAAAGTTTGATGCGTCGCCACGGCAACAGTTTCAAAGATATCAGAATCCATTCACAGGTCTACATCTGCCGTATGTTTACATTATACAGATGAAGTTTGAAGCAAATCGGGTAAAATAAAAGGGTGATATCAAAGCATTTTGAAAGTGACACACTTCCTGCTGCCAGTTGGTGGCGCTATAACTTTGACTCACAATAGTCACATCCATGTGATCGTCCTCTTACAGCGAACACACTGCTGAAGTTTCATCAAGATCAGTTAATGTATGCTGAAGTTATAACACACTTCCTGTTTCACGTTTCTCGCCATGATTTCGTTTCCTCGCCACGGACAAACCGTTCGAGATATCAAAATCCCCTCGCAAACTTTCATCCTCAATGTCTTGACTTCACGCTGACCGAGTTTCGTCGAATGTGGATCAAAGCTCTAGGAGGAGTATTTCAAATACCATTGCGAGCGTTTTACAAACAAACCTCAATAGCCGACTTCCTGTTGGGCTGGGGTAAAAGTAAGAGCGCGAGGTATAGATGAAACGATGAGATCAACATGTGTACCGAGTTTCATATTATTTACATGCAAGCGTGTTTGAGTTATGGACCGAGTGTTCGGACCCCGTTCCAGGGGGCGCTGACGACCCCCTGCCACGCCAGGTACCAGCTTCAGCCCGGCTCTGATGGCGCGGGTTCTGACCGTGTGCAAAGTTTCAAGAGTTTTCGAGCACGTTAAGGGCCCCAAAAGTGCCCAAAAGGTAGTAAAATAATAATTATTTAATAAATATAGCTGCGAGCAGCGATGGCGGGCCCAAGCCGGTGGCACCGCAAACCCGGTTCCTTTAGTTACCTAAAGCACCCAGGTGGCGTGCGAAGGCTTTGGCCCTTTCATGATTAAATGTTAAAAAACGGCTTGCCATACTCTGTCATTTCGACTAGTCACATTATGTTACAGATATCTTAAATGATAATAAAACTATCCAAAATGTAATTACGAATAGACAGAAAGACGTTGTTGATATCTACAATGTTAATTCCGGATAGGCAAACTTAGCTTTTAAATGTTAAAAGGCTTGCCATCAGGGACGTAGGCCAGAGAGAGGCTCACCATATTCAAACCAAAATATCTGACTTCCTCTTGGCCGAGCTAATGACTATGTAATAGAAAGTTGTCGGCTTGAGGAGTACAATGTATATAGCGATTTTTAACTGTAGATAAAACTAACAACCCCACTTTTGTCAAAAGGTGGCGCTATTTAGTCCTTGCACTATGCCCGTTTTCTGAAACTTTGCAATGTCTATGGCTAATTAAATGTGATGTTAATCTGTTGGAGTTTCAAGCAATTCAATTTCAATTTCAATTTGACTGTTGAAAAGAAGTGCCCGATTAAGATTCTCAGGATCG
>NW_024121648.1:0-21598 GCF_016745375.1 Pimephales promelas
AAAAACGAAAGGGGTAACACGTCGTTTTTTTTTTTACGGGTCGAAATTTTTGAATTTGATATCTCAGCCTCTGGAAGGTCTTAGAGCCTCCATTTTTGCACTCAGGTCAAAGTCTCACAGCCCTCTATCATAATCCAGAGTTTTGAGAAGATTTGGAGAAACTGTAATTTTTTAAAAAATGCGAGAAAAAAAGAAAAAAAAACGAAAGGGGTAACACTGTCGTTTTTTTTTCGGGTCGAAATTTTGAATTTTGATATCTCAGCTCTGGAGGGTCTAGAGCCTCCATTTTTGCACTCAGGTCAAAGTCTCACAGCCCTCTATCATAATCCAGAGTTTTGAGAAGATTGGAGAAACTTAATTTTTCGCCCAAAATGAAAAAAAAACGAAAGGGGTAACACTGTCGTTTTTTTTTTCGGGTCGAAATTTTGAATTTTGATATCTCAGCTCTGGAAGGGTCTAGAGCCTCCATTTTTGCACTCAGGTCAAAGTCTCACAGCCTCTATCATAATCCAGAGTTTTGAGAAGATTGGAGAAACTTAATTTTTCGCCCGAAAATGAAAAAAAACGAAAGGGGTAACACTGTCGTTTTTTTTTTCGGGTCGAAATTTTGAATTTTGATATCTCAGCTCTGGAAGGGTCTAGAGCCTCCATTTTTGCACTCAGGTCAAAGTCTCGTGGCCTCTATCATAATCCAGAGTTTTGAGAAGATTGGAGAAACTTAATTTTTCGCCAAGAAAATGAAAAAAAAACGAAAGGGGTAACACTGTCTTTTTTTTTCGAGTCGAAATTTTGAATTTTGATTATCTCAGCTCTGGAAGGGTCTAGAGCCTCCATTTTTGCACTCAGGTCAAAGTCTCACAGCCCTCTATCATAATCCAGAGTTTTGAGAAGATTGGAGAAACGTAATTTTTCGGCCGAAAACGGAAAAAAAACGAAAGGGGTAACACTGTCGTTTTTTTTTCGGGTCGAAATTTTGAATTTCGATATATCTCAGCTCTGGAAGGGTCTAGAGCCTCCATTTTTGCACTCAGGTCAAAGTTCTCACAGCCCTCTATCATAATCCAGAGTTTTGAGAAGATTGGAGAAACTTAAATTTTCGCCCGAAAATGAAAAAAAACGAAAGGGGTAACACTGTCGTTTTTTTTCAGGTCGAAATTTTGAATTTTGATATCTCAGCTCTGGAAGGGTCTAGAGCCTCCATTTTTGCACTCAGGTCAAAGTTTCACAACCCTCTATCATAATCCAGAGTTTTGAGAAGATTGGAGAAACTTAATTTTTCGGCCCGAAAACGAAAAAAAACGAAAGGGGTAACACTGTCGTTTTTTTTCGGGTCGAAATTTGAATTTTGATATCTCAGCTCTGGAAGGGTCTAGAGCCTCCATTTTTGCACTCAGGTCAAAGTCTCATGGCCCTTTATCATAATCCAGAGTTTTGAGAAGATTGAGAAACTTAATTTTTCGCCCGCGAAATGAAAAAAAAACGAAAGGGGTAAACACGTGTTTTTTTTTTTCGGGTCGAAATTTTGAATTTGATGATCTCTCAGCTCTGGAAGGGTCTAGAGCCTCCCATTTTTGCACTCAGGTCAAAGTCTCGTGGCCCTCTATCATAAACCAGAGTTTTGAGAAGATTGGAGAAACTTAATTTTTCGCCCGAAAATGAAAAAAAAACGAAAGGGGTAACACTGTCGTTTTTTTTTCGGGTCGAAATTTTGAATTTTGATATCTCAGCTCTGGAAGGGTCTAGAGCCTCCATTTTTGCACTCAGGTCAAAGTCTCGTGGCCCTCTATCATAATCCAGAGTTTGAGAAGATTGGAGAAACTTAATTTTTCACGCCCGAAAATGAAAAAAAAAAACGAAAGGGGTAACACTGTTTTTTTTTTTCGGGTCGAAATTTTGAATTTTGATATCTCAGCTCTGGAAGGGTCTAGAGCCTCCATTTTTGCACTCAGGTCAAAGTCTCACAGCCCTCTATCATAATCCAGAGTTTTGAGAAGATTGGAGAAACTTAATTTTTCGCCCGAAAATGAAAAAAAACAAAAGGGGTAACACTGTCGTTTTTTTTTTCGGTCGAAATTTTTGAATTTTGATATCTCAGCTCTGGAAGGGTCTAGAGCCTCCATTTTTGCACTCAGGTCAAAGTCTCGTGGCCCTCTATCATAATCCAGAGTTTTGAGAAGATTGGAGAAACTTAATTTTTCGCCCGAAAATGAAAAAAACGAAAGGGGTAACACTGTCGTTTTTTTTTCGGGTCGAAATTTTGAATTTTGATATCTCAGCTCTGGAAGGGTCTAGAGCCTCCATTTTTGCACTCAGGTCAAAGTCTCACAGCCCTCTATCATAATCCAGAGTTTTGAGAAGATTGGAGAAACTTAATTTTTCGCCCGAAAATGAAAAAAAACGAAAGGGGTAACACTGTCGTTTTTTTTTTCGGGTCGAAATTTTGAATTTTGATATCTCAGCTCTGGAAGGGTCTAGAGCCTCCATTTTTGCACTCAGGTCAAAGTCTCGTGGCCCTCTATCATAAACCAGAGTTTTGAGAAGATTGGAGAAACTTAATTTTTCGCCCGAAAATGAAAAAAAAAAAGGGGTAACACTGTCGTTTTTTTTTCGGGTCGAAATTTTGAATTTTGATATCTCAGCTCTGGAAGGGTCTAGAGCCTCCATTTTTGCACTCAGGTCAAAGTCTCACAGCCCTCTATCATAATCCAGAGTTTTGAGAAGATTGGAGAAACTTAATTTTTCGCCCGAAAATGAAAAAAAACGAAAGGGGTAACACTGTCGTTTTTTTTTTCGGGTCGAAATTTTGAATTTTGATATCTCAGCTCTGGAAGGGTCTAGAGCCTCCATTTTTGCACTCAGGTCAAAGTCTCACAGCCCTCTATCATAATCCAGAGTTTTGAGAAGATTGGAGAAACTTAATTTTTCGCCCGAAAATGAAAAAAAAACGAAAGGGGTAACACTGTCGTTTTTTTTTCGGGTCGAAATTTTGATTTTGATATCTCAGCTCTGGAAGGGTCTAGAGCCTCCATTTTTGCACTCAGGTCAAAGTCTCGTGGCCCTCTATCATAATCCAGAGTTTTGAGAAGATTGGAGAAACTTAATTTTCGCGCCCAAAATGAAAAAAAGAAAGGGGTAACACTGTCGTTTTTTTTTCGGGTCGAAATTTAGAATTTTGATATCTCAGCTCTGGAAGGGTCTAGAACCTCCATTTTTGCACTCAGGCCAAAGTCTCACGGCCCTCTATCATAATCCAGAGTTTTGAGAAGATTGGAGAAACTTAATTTTTCGCCCGAAAATGAAAAAAAAGAAAGGGGTAACACTGTCGTTTTTTTTTCGGGTCGAAATTTTGAATTTTGATATCTCAGCTCTGGAAGGGTCTAGAGCCTCCATTTTTGCACTCAGGTCAAAGTCTCACAGCCCTCTATCATAATCCAGAGTTTTGAGAAGATTGGAGAAACTTAATTTTTCGCCCGAAAATGAAAAAAAACGAAAGGGGTAACACTGTCGTTTTTTTTTTCGGGTCGAAATTTTGAATTTTGATATCTCAGCTCTGGAAGGGTCTAGAGCCTCCATTTTTGCACTCAGGTCAAAGTCTCGTGGCCTCTATCATAATCCAGAGTTTTGAGAAGATTGGAGAAACTTAATTTTTCGCCCGAAAATGAAAAAAAAAAAGGGGTAACACTGTCGTTTTTTTTTCGGGTCGAAATTTTGAATTTTGATATCTCAGCTCTGGAAGGGTCTAGAGCCTCCATTTTTGCACTCAGGTCAAAGTCTCGTGGCCCTCTATCATAATCCAGAGTTTTGAGAAGATTGGAGAAACTTAATTTTTCGCCCGAAAATGAAAAAAAAAACGAAAGGGGTAACACTGTCGTTTTTTTTTTCGGGTCGAAATTTTGAATTTTGATATCTCAGCTCTGGAAGGGTCTAGAGCCTCCATTTTTGCACTCAGGTCAAAGTCTCACAGCCCTCTATCATAATCCAGAGTTTTGAGAAGATTGGAGAAACTTAATTTTTCGCCCCAATGAAAAAAAAACGGGGGTAACACTGTCGTTTTTTTTTCGGGTCGAAATTTTGAATTTTGATATCTCAGCTCTGGAAGGGTCTAGAGCCTCCATTTTTGCACTCAGGTCAAAGTCTCGGCCCTCTATCATAATCCAGAGTTTTGAGAAGATTGGAGAAACTTAATTTTTCGCCCGAAAATGAAAAAAAACGAAAGGGGTAACACTGTCGTTTTTTTTTCGGGTCGAAATTTTGAATTTTGATATCTCAGCTCTGGAAGGGTCTAGAGCCTCCATTTTTGCACTCAGGTCAAAGTCTCGTGCCCTCTATCATAAATCCAGAGTTTTGAGAAGATTGGAGAAACTTAATTTTTCGCCCGAAAATGAAAAAAAAACGAAAGGGGTAACACTGTCGTTTTTTTTTTCGGGTCGAAATTTTGAATTTTGATATCTCAGCTCTGGAAGGGTCTAGAGCCTCCATTTTTGCACTCAGGTCAAAGTCTCGTGGCCCTCTATCATAATCCAGAGTTTTGAGAAGATTGGAGAAACTTAATTTTTCGCCCCGAAAATGAAAAAAAAACGAAAGGGGTAACACTGTCGTTTTTTTTTCGGGTCGAAATTTTGAATTTTGATATCTCAGCTCTGGAAGGGTCTAGAGCCTCCATTTTTGCACTCAGGTCAAAGTCTCGTGGCCCTCTATCATAATCCAGAGTTTTGAGAAGATTGGAGAAACTTAATTTTTCGCCCGAAAATGAAAAAAACGAAAGGGGTAACACTGTCGTTTTTTTTTTTCGGGTCGAAATTTTGAATTTTGATATCTCAGCTCTGGAAGGGTCTAGAGCCTCCATTTTTGCACTCAGGTCAAAGTCTCACAGCCCTCTATCATAATCCAGAGTTTTGAGAAGATTGGAGAAACTTAATTTTTCGCCCAAAATGAAAAAAACGAAAGGGGTAACACTGTCGTTTTTTTTTCGGGTCGAAATTTTGAATTTTGATATCTCAGCTCTGGAAGGGTCTAGAGCCTCCATTTTTGCACTCAGGTCAAAGTTTCACAGCCCTCTATCATAATCCAGAGTTTTGAGAAGATTGGAGAAACTTAATTTTTCGCCCGAAAATGAAAAAAAACGAAAGGGGTAACACTGTCGTTTTTTTTTCGGGTCGAAATTTTGAATTTTGATATCTCAGCTCTGGAAGGGTCTAGAGCCTCCATTTTTGCACTCAGGTCAAAGTCTCGTGGCCCTCTATCATAATCCAGAGTTTTGAGAAGATTGGAGAAACTTAATTTTTCGCCCAAAAATGAAAAAAAACGAAAGGGGTAACACTGTCGTTTTTTTTTCGGGTCGAAATTTTGAATTTTGATATCTCAGCTCTGGAAGGGTCTAGAGCCTCCATTTTTGCACTCAGGTCAAAGTCTCACAGCCCTCTATCATAATCCAGAGTTTTGAGAAGATTGGAGAAACTTAATTTTTCGCCCGAAAATGAAAAAAAACGAAAGGGGTAACACTGTCGTTTTTTTTTCGGGTCGAAATTTTGAATTTTGATATCTCAGCTCTGGAAGGGTCTAGAGCCTCCATTTTTGCACTCAGGTCAAAGTCTCGTGGCCCTCTATCATAATCCAGAGTTTTGAGAAGATTGGAGAAACTTAATTTTTCGCCCGAAAATGAAAAAAAACGAAAGGGGTAACACTGTCGTTTTTTTTTTCGGGTCGAAATTTTGAATTTTGATATCTCAGCTCTGGAAGGGTCTAGAGCCTCCATTTTTGCACTCAGGTCAAAGTCTCGTGGCCCTCTATCATAATCCAGAGTTTTGAGAAGATTGGAGAAACTTAATTTTTCGCCCGAAAATGAAAAAAAAACGAAAGGGGTAACACTGTCGTTTTTTTTTTCGGGTCGAAATTTTGAATTTTGATATCTCAGCTCTGGAAGGGTCTAGAGCCTCCATTTTTGCACTCAGGTCAAAGTCTCATGGCCCTCTATCATAATCCAGAGTTTTGAGAAGATTGGAGAAACTTAATTTTTCGCCCAAAATGAAAAAAAAAACGAAAGGGGTAACACTGTCGTTTTTTTTTTCGGGTCGAAATTTTGAATTTTGATATCTCAGCTCTGGAAGGGTCTAGAGCCTCCATTTTTGCACTCAGGTCAAAGTCTCACAGCCCTCTATCATAATCCAGAGTTTTGAGAAGATTGGAGAAACTTAATTTTTCGCCACGAAAATGAAAAAAAAACGAAAGGGGTAACACTGTCGTTTTTTTTTCGGGGTCGAAATTTTGAATTTTGATATCTCAGCTCTGGAAGGGTCTAGAGCCTCCATTTTTGCACTCAGGTCAAAGTCTCGTGGCCCTCTATCATAATCCAGAGTTTTGAGAAGATTGGAGAAACTTAATTTTTCGCCCGAAAATGAAAAAAAACGAAAGGGGTAACACTGTCGTTTTTTTTTTCGGGTCGAAATTTTGAATTTTGATATCTCAGCTCTGGAAGGGTCTAGAGCCTCCATTTTTGCACTCAGGTCAAAGTCTCGTGGCCCTCTATCATAAACCAGAGTATTGAGAAGATTGGAGAAACTTAATTTTTCGCCCGAAAATGAAAAAAAACAAAAGGGGTAACACTGTCGTTTTTTTTTCGGGTCGAAATTTTGAATTTTGATATCTCAGCTCTGGAAGGGTCTAGAGCCTCCATTTTTGCACTCAGGTCAAAGTCTCGTGGCCCTCTATCATAATCCAGAGTTTTGAGAAGATTGGAGAAACTTAATTTTTCGCCCGAAAATGAAAAAAAACGAAAGGGGTAACACTGTCGTTTTTTTTTCGGGTCGAAATTTTGAATTTTGATATCTCAGCTCTGGAAGGGTCTAGAGCCTCCATTTTTGCACTCAGGTCAAAGTTTCACAGCCCTCTATCATAATCCAGAGTTTTGAGAAGATTGGAGAAACTTAATTTTTCGCCCGAAAATGAAAAAAAACGAAAGGGGTAACACTGTCGTTTTTTTTTTCGTTTCGAAATTTTGAATTTTGATATCTCAGCTCTGGAAGGGTCTAGAGCCTCCATTTTTGCACTCAGGTCAAAGTCTCACAGCCCTCTATCATAATCCAGAGTTTTGAGAAGATTGGAGAAACTTAATTTTTCGCCCAAAAATGAAAAAAAAACGAAAGGGGTAACACTGTCGTTTTTTTTTCGGGTCGAAATTTTGAATTTTGATATCTCAGCTCTGGAAGGGTCTAGAGCCTCCATTTTTGCACTCAGGTCAAAGTCTCACAGCCCTCTATCATAATCCAGAGTTTTGAGAAGATTGGAGAAACTTAATTTTTCGCCCGAAAACGAAAAAAACGAAAGGGGTAACACTGTCGTTTTTTTTTCGGGTCGAAATTTAGAATTTTGATATCTCAGCTCTGGAAGGGTCTAGATCCTCCATTTTTGCACTCAGGTCAAAGTCTCACAGCCCTCTATCATAATCCAGAGTTTTGAGAAGATTGGAGAAACTTAATTTTTCGCCGAAAACGAAAAAAAAACGAAAGGGGTAACACTGTCGTTTTTTTTTCGGGTCGAAATTTTGAATTTCGATATCTCAGCTCTGGAAGGGTCTAGAGCAGTGTTTCCCAACCCTGTTCCTGGCGGCACACCAACACTGCGTGTATTCTTTGTCTCCCTTATCAAACACACCTGACCAACCCATCAGCTCATAATCAGGTGGGTTAATGAGCTGATGGGTTGAATCGGGTGTGTTTGATTAGGGAGACAAAGAAAACACGCAGTGTTGGTGTGCCGCCAGGAACAGGGTTGGGAAACACTGGTCTAGAGTCTCCATTTTCGCACTCAGGTCAAAGTCTCACAGCCCTCTATCATAATCCAGAGTTTTGAGAAGATTGGAGAAACTTAATTTTTCGCCCGAAAATGAAAAAAAAAACGAAAGGGGTAACACTGTTGTTTTTTTTTTTCGTGTCGAAATTTTGAATATCAATATCTCAGCTCTGGAAGGGTCTAGAGCCTCCATTTTTGCACTCAGGTCTAAGTCTCATGGCCCTCTATCAGAATCCAGAGTTTTGAGAAGATTGGAGAAACTTAATTTTTCGCCCGAAAAAAAAAAAAAAAAACGAAATGGGTACCACTGTCGTTTTTTTTTTGGGTCGAATTTTTGAGTTTCGATATCTCAGCTCCTTGACTAGACCCTTCCAGAGCTGAGATATTGAGATCCCACGTAGCATTTATGCCATTATAAATATCTCAATATCTCATCTCTGGAAGGGTCTAGAGCCTCCATTTTTGCCCTCAGGTCTAAGTCCCATGGCCCTCTATCAGAATCCAGAGTTTCAAGAAGATTGGAGAAACGTATTTTTTCGCACCAAAAAAAAAAAAAACGAAAGGGCTACCACTGTCGTTTTTTTCGGGTCAAAATTTGAGTTGCTCCAATCTTCTTGAAACTCTGGATTCTGATAGAGGGCCATGGGACTTAGACCTGAGTGCAAAAATGGAGGCTCTAGACCCATCTAGAGCTGAGAGATTGAGATATTTATAATGGCATGAATGCAACGCGGGATTGCAATCTCAGCTCGTGAAGGGTCTAGAGCCTCCATTTTTGCATGCAGGTCTAAGTCCCATGGCCCTCTATCAGAATCCAGAGTTTCAAGAAGATTGGAGAAACTTATTTTTCGCACAAGAAAAAAAAAACGAAAGGGGTACCACTGTCGTTTTTTTTTTTTTTTGGGGGGGGGGGGGGGGGGAATTTTGAGTTGCTCTGATCTTCTTGAAACTCTGGATTCTGATAGAGGGCCATGGGACTTAGACCTGAGTGCAAAAATGGAGGCTCTAGACCCTTCCAGAGCTGAGATATTGAGATATTCATAATGGCATGAATGCTAATTGGGATCTCAATATCTCAGCTCTGGAAGGGTCTAGTGCCTCCATTTTTGCCCTCAGGTCTAAGTCCCATGGCCCTGTATCAGAATCCAGAGTTTCATGAAGATTGGAGAAACTTATGTTTTCCCACAAACAAAAAAACGAAAAAAAAAAAAAAACGAAAAAAAAAACGAAAGGGGTACCACTGTCGGTTTTTTTTTCAAGTCGAAATTTTGAGTTGCTCTGATCTTCTTGAAACTCTGGATTATTTATATATAACATATATTTGTAATTAGCAACTCTTAAGTGTCAAGTGTCTAAAGTTTGATTATGTTTTTAGGTGGAGCGGTCACTTGAGCAGCAATTTATAAGGGAGACGCAGTGCAACTACAAAGTTGGCTTGGGAAAGTGCAACCATCTCATCAGGCTGCTCTACGCTCTCGCTCACTTTGCCAAGATGGGCTACACATCTGTCCCCCCAACAACGTGCAAGACATCACTGATAATCTGTTTATGTATTTAGTTCTCTTTTGTTTTTATTATCATTGTTTTTTGAACAGCTGGTTGATTTTGAATTGTTTTCTGATGTTCTGGTTTCTTTTCCAAGTTTACGCAGGCAGGCCATTTTACTTTATTCCCCTGTACCAACTTCTAAATACAAAGTTAACTTTACAAACCTTAACCAGTGTGCCTATTAATGTTTTTGTTGTTGTTGTTGTTGTTGTTTTTTATATTTTCTTATACCTGTTCTGGTTCGGGTATATTAAATTATACAGTTATGAAGGAAATCATCCATGTGTAATACAATTGTACTTGTTTAGATTGATACACATCCAGTAGCGCATACATACACACACACACATACATGTAAAACAATCAAATCACTCACAGGTATGTAAAAGAGCATGAGAAGTGATTATAAGGTCTGACAGAGACTGATCCTGTTACATACTGAATAGTATAAGGTGCTATGGTGACAATACAAGTTCACATATTTGTATAGATTCATAAAGAAGATCAATAATGATGGTTACGGATTTGTATAGATTCTAATCTAACATAGTAACTTACACAGTCAACAACTCCATATTACAGCTACTACCTCTAGCTGCTACAAGCTCACGGAAACTGAGGTAAAGATGCGTCCATTCAGACGTTCAATGTCGTGGATAAAACCTCCGGTACAGGTACTGTATCCCTTAATTAACACAGCCCGGGGGATGTTGCAGTCACTGGCTCACTGCTTCACATTTTGCATCGTTAATTCAGGCAGACAGGAAAGATTGGTGGTCCACACTGCGAGTTTTCATTGCTCGTGCTCCTGCGTTGCATGCATACTTCCGGGTGTGTACCCCTCAGCAGCATTCCGTTTTCAAAATGGCCGCTAGGTGAATAAGGCGAATGGGACTTAGACCTGAGTGCAAAAATGGAGGCTCAAGACCCTTCCAGAGCTGAGATATTGAGATATTTATAATGGCATAAATGCTACGTGGGATCTCAATATCTCAGCTCTGGAAGGGTCTAGAGCCTCCATTTTTGCCCTCAGGTCTAAGTCCCATGGCCCTCTATCAGAATCCAGAGTTTCAAGAAGATTGGAAAAACTTATTTTTTCGCACAAAAAGAAAAAAACAAAACAAAAAAAACGACAGGGGTACCACTGTCGTTTTTTTCGGGTCAAAATTTTGAGTTGCTCCAATCTTCTTGAAACTCTGGATTCTGATAGAGGGCCATGAGACTTAGACCTGAGTGCAAAAATGGAGGCTCTAGACCCTTCCAGAGCTGAGATATTGAGATATTTATAATGGCATAAATGCTACGCGGGATTGCAATATCTCAGCTCTGGAAGGGTCTAGAGCCTCCATTTTTGCCCTCAGGTCTAAGTCCCATGGCCCTCTATCAGAATCCAGAGTTTCAAGAAGATTGGAGAAACTTATTTTTTCGCACAAAAAAAAAACCAAAAACCGAAAGGGGTACCACTGTCGTTTTTTTTGGGAGGGTCGAAATTTTGAGTTGCTCTGATCTTCTTGAAACTCTGGATTCTGATAACTGACCCATATTTAATTGAGCGTTTTACTTTAAATTTTCTGAAGAGACACGATCGCTTTACATGATGAACAGATTGAATTTAGGCTTTTTTCCACATATAAACATTCATCAACTCGCACATCATTATGGTAAACAGAAGCTCAGTTACGCAACATTTGATCAATTATCATCAATTATTTTTGAAAATATACATGGTTATTATATAATTTCAAAAGACTTGGAATAGACACTTTAATAGTACTTTTTATGATTTTTGGAGCTTGACAATAAAAATGAACTTGTGCAAAATATCTCATTTTATGTTCGACAGAACAAATAAAGTAAAACAGGTTTGAAACGACAGAATGTTCATTTTTGGGTGAACTATCCCTTTAATATGTGATTTCGACACAGGATCACTGAATGTGTTTTCACTCTAGTCCAACATTATGTAAGTCTATTACTTTACCAGTTACCAGGATTTTAGGCGATGATATTGAGATAGCAGCTTGACATATTCATATATACAAACACACACGCAACCAAAACCCACCTGGCTCTCCTTACGGTGGGCATGCAACTCAATCATTTTACCCATGAGCCTTTGCTTTAGACACCACTCTGTAGTCTTATCCATAATTCATGCCGCATCTCCCTCTGGCCTGTCTAACGTTTCTACGGTGTCATGAGGTGGATTTTAAGGCGTTTGTGTGTTTTCTTTTATTGAATAACAAACGGGTGCCATTCAATATAAAATATAGAAATAGGACCTCTGGAAATATACATCCAAGCAGGCTGAAAGTTTCCTGAATGATTTCATGTGATGGTGTGTGTGTTCTGCTTTTTATACAGAGTATTAGTGCAAATCTTTGTCACGGTGCTACATCAGAGCACAAAACGGAAAAACCTCTGGGACTCTGTGGAAAATGTGCAATATTTCAAAATTACATCTGTCAAGCATGGCAGAAAAAATAGCAGGTGATTTGAGGCAACACGAGTGACAGTGACTGCTGGCAATGCAACAAAGAGGAGCAGAGTTTAAAGGGATAGTTCACCCAAAAAATGAAACTTGTGTCATTAAAAACTCTTTATCATATCGTTCAAAACCCACAAGACTTCATCTTCGGAAAACAACAAATATTTTACATGATGGATAGATTAAATTTAGATTCATACGTAAAATGTTATTCACACATAAAATTCATCAACTTGCACATCAGTTGTGGTAAACAGAAGCTCAAGCATGTTCGCTCGACGTGTGAGAACCAATGAGGTTCATTCTCGTGTTACACATCATGTTTGAGCTTCTGCAAGAACCAATGAGGTTCATTATCTTGTGTTACGCAGCACGTTTGAGCTTCAGCAAGAACCAATGAGGTTCATTCTCGTGTTACGCAGCACATTTGAGCTTCAGCACGAACCAATGAGGTTCATTTTCATGTTACACAGCACGTTCAAGCTTAAATAAGACCCAATGATGTTCATTCTCGCGTTACGCAGCACGTTTTAAGCTTCACAAGAATCAATGAGGTTCATTCTTGTGTCAAGCAGGTTCGGTTGTCTTTGTTTAAATGTGAATAAAAGCCTAAATTAAATCTGTTTATCATATAAAGGAATCGAATTTCTTCTGAAAAGTTAAGTGGACTCACTCTTAGCTTTAAGTGGTTTATATTAAACTTGTCCCACTTTATATTAAATTAGTGGCAGATAAATCAAGTTCCGGCCTATATTTTTAATTGTCTTGAAGTATAAAGCAGAATTTCGGAGCCTGACTGGTGCCAGACATATAACAACATTGGGTGGAACAATGAAGAATGGGGCGATTGTATGAAACCTGTTCATAAGCAATCATTATTTTTCAGCTGCAAATATTACAGACAGGAGTCTTAAAGTCAGGTAAACTTGAACTGTTCTCAACCTCTGGCCATCAAGAGAACTCTTTCTTTCTTTTAGACACCTGGTTAGCTCATCAATCAAGATAACAGGCAATTATCAGTCACTCTGAGCAAACCCACTCTTCAGCAAGGGAGTTTAACCGCTTTTGTGCCTTTTCTCAAATTGCAAGCTTACTTTAGTCGGGGGAATCCTCCTTCTGTGTGTTTTTCCATCAAGTCTCCAAGTATTATTTGTTCCTCTATACTTGTGTCCGGTTAGCAGAGAAATAATCACACTTCAGCATCCTTCCTGTTCTCTCCTTAAGCTTGTCTAAAGACAGGCTCAACAAGTTCGACCAACCCAAAAAGAAAACGTGCAAACAAATGTTGAGCAAGCAATCTCATTGGCTGCAGGTGAAGCTTATCCCTGCGGTAATGATGTGATTAGTTCAGCCTGATCTGAGTTTCATGATTGAACTAAATATTTTAACTCTCAGTATGCATTTTTGTAATTTTTATTAGTTTGTCTTTAAAAAAAACAACAACAAAAAAAACATTCATACTATTTTTTTTTTATTATTTCAGTTTGTAATTTTGTTACTTTAACTTATTTCAGTTAACAAATCAAATTTTTCGACATACCCGAAAAAAAAATCAGAAATCAGTTTTGTGTTCATTTCTGAAATTCAAAACAGCTTGCCAAAGCGAATTTTCCAGAAACTGGATTGGTCCTTGACGATTATGTAATAGGTAGGTGTGGTCTGAGGCTCCGCCTTCTTTGATATGAAAAATATAACCGTTAATTTATTCTCTTCAGTACCTCAAAGTCGGATGTCAGCGAGTAAAAACATGAACACACTCTGCCACTTTATAAAAGAAAAAGAAGTTGGAAGGAATTCTAATTGAAAGAGACACTGACACGTTTTTTTTTTCATGTTCAATACTGTAAAGCTGCTTTCTTTTAAACAATTTATTGTATTAATTGGTACATAAATAAATGTGATGTGACTTTAATGAAGTGCAGAATTGAATTGTATAACACTTTGCAAGTTTGTCATCTAATTAAAAAGAAGAAAAAAAAACACTTAGATTTGAGAGCTTAAAGACTGATTAAACCTCGGCTAACTGCAAGTCAGACTAATTCTTAAGACAGTCTTAACATAATGACTATGCAACTGCCCCCAGATTATTGAATTATATCAATAGAGTGATCAAAATCTCAAATTATATAACCCAAATTGAAAACAAATGCCTCAAAACAGTAAAAGTAACGTTATAAAACAGCATCATACCACCCAGGATGACTACTTTTACACAACAATGGAAACACTGATATCAGCTTCAGCTTAGTTCCAGGGCTTCATAAGTGTATCAACATTATAAGATATGATTTTCAGTAAACAGCTGCTCCTCAGTTGGAGATAAAACTGCTTTGATATATCATATTTTAAAATGGATGCTTTGAGCTCCAAAATCTGTCTGGAAGAACCACGTTGGAATGCTTTGTAAGATGTAACACTTGTGACCGCACGTCAACTGAATTCAACTTAATATTCAAGTTGCTATACAAACAGTGAACTTTGATCAGTGTGTTGCTTGGAAACAGTCAACGCTTAAGCTAATGAGCTATATTACACTGTCATTTCATTTTGTGTCATTTACTCGCTGTACACATGAAGACGTCACTACAAAATACAAAAATTCCTGATATGCACATTTTATAGATTTCAAAAGGTTAATACAAAAGAAACCACACATTATTGTATCACAATAATGAATAGAGCACAAGAACAGGATCCAGAAGTATTTTCCTGTATATTTTCTCTATGGGTATTTAAAAATAAATAAATAAAGAGTTTAAACCAAGATGAATAAGAATGGAAATTCTGATTCAAAGAAAAAAAGGTATATATAAATGAGGTGAAAAAAAGGACAAATGCAATGATCTATGTATTCCATAAACCAAAAACGATGGTATACTATATAAAAATATTTATTGTAAGCTAGAAAACAATGTTTTAGTGTATTTTTTTTTAATCAACAGTGACGGTAAAGACATTTACAATGTTACAAGAGATTTCTATTTCAAATAAACACTGTTTTTTTTTTTAACTTTCTATTCATCAAATAATCCTTTTTTATCAGTTTCCACTAAAATATTAAGCAGCATAACTGTTTTCAACATTGATAATAATCGGAAATGTTTCTTCAGCATCAAATCATCATATTAGAATGATTTCTGAAGGATCATGTGACACTGAAGACTGGCGTAATGATGCTTGAAATCACATGCATTACAGGAATACATAACAATTTAAAATAGATTCAAATAGAAAGCAGTTATTTTAAATAGTAATACTTTTTCACAATTTTTGATTAAGTGCATGCATCTGTATTTAGCCTAAGATACTACTTTCAATCGGACTAGATTACATCATTTGCAATGCGAGGGTGGTCACTGGTGAGTTCTTTACTATCAAGTCTGTTTCCATGGTAACAGCAACTGATTGATGATTCTCTCTTAAGAATTATCTGTAATTTTTCACTCATATAAAATCACAGACTTTTGTCTTCTGCAGAAGCAACTATCATCACTTTACAATTTGAGTTTATATATATATATATAGATCCAGCACCAATAAAGTCAAGTTCACTATATAACGTTAGAGAAAATGAACATAATTTTGACTTAATTAGAAGTAAAACTGTCAGACCTGCAAAACAACCTTGAATAAATGCTAGAAAATTCCTCTACAGACGATGCTGGCGTAGTGCTAGCGTACACCTCATCTTCCTAATTCTCCCCACATGGCCAATGTGACAAGTCTGAACCCGTAAATAAGCTCTGGAGTCTAATAGCTGTGAAGCCCGAGTGGAAACCTGCCGTTTGCATTGGTTAAGAGTTTTATCTGCAGCATCTCAAGGCTTTGTCTGTTCTGCTGACTAAAGCCATTCGTTCCACTAAATTAGCCCCATTAGTTTAATGCAACATAGAGGTCATTACCCACCGGCTCCTCTACAGAACTGACCCCTGCACTCAAACCCATCTGATCTGGGACCAGTCCTTGCTATTGGAATACCAGCAGTGTGCACTGTGAAAAAAAAAACAACAACAAAAAAGCTTCAGATTAGCTTATGTGGAGAGATAACTACTCATTACGTTGTGCGTTAAGTTCATGTCACTCTACGGCCGTAAGGTAAGGCTATCTTAGATCTTCATGGAGTTAAAAATAAAATAAAAAAATAATCGATCAGAATAAAGTTGCAGATTTTTCATTAACTACCCTAAAGTAATAATAATACAAATAATAGATTTATTAATAATATTAATTATAGTTGTGGCTCTAAAACATATTATTGCAATTATTACTATTATATAATATCTAAATAATTCTCTAACATAGATTAAAATTAATTTTAAATAAAAACTATTGATTGTCGGAAAATTAAAGGGATACTCCACTTTTTTTGGAAATAGGCTCATTTTACAACTCCTCCAGAGTTGAACAGTTGAGTTTTACCGTTTTTGAATCCATTCAGATGATTTTCTGATATTTAGAAGAATATCAGTAACCAGACAGTTTCTGATCTCATTGACTTCCATAGTAGGAAAAAAATATACTATGGAAGTCAATGAGACCAGAAACAGATATTCTTCTAAATATCAGAAAATCGGCTCAATGGATTCAAAAACGGTAAAACTCAACTGTTCAACTCTGGGGGAGTTGTGAAATGAGCCTATTTCCAAAAAAAGTGGAGTATCCCTTTAAAACATGATTACAACGCATTGGCACAAAACGCCCATGCTAAACCAGAACGGACAAACACAAAACAAATTCTGCACAGTTTGTTCAGTCATGTTTATTTCCAAAATCTTGGTATTGATTTGACACGATAGCACTCGAACTCGTGTAGTAATCAGCAGGCTACAGTATTCTGGGAGCTTTTTTATTAAATATTTCAAATCCTTCTCCAAATGCCATTAAAGCTGTGTTGCACACAAATTAAATCAAGGGTTTAAACTTGTGTAAACCAAAAGGGAGCGATGAAGGAATTCATTTCAAGGCCGTTTCACTTCAAACTAATTGAAACTGTATTTCAAGAGGACTCTTAAATTATGCAACGCAGGGCCCCGCCAGACCCCAGCACAAGATCCCAAACACGTAAGGAGATACGCTATGATTTGAAAGCATGTCCTTTAATTGCAGGGTTTAATCCTGTCTCAAATAACTGAGGAAGGAATGGTTGTTTAGGAACATGTGAAGGAGAAAAAAGTCAAGTGACTCGCTGTAATTTGCAAAGATCTGTGTGCACCATCAGTCTCGCAACAGCGCAAATCAGACAATCTACTCCTTCAGTCTGGTGACTGGTCCAATAAACGCTCAACTGTGTAATTGACTTCAATTGCTGTATAATATTAACAACATTTGGTTCCAGAGTGTACTGCAATTGCTTAATAGCTTAATAGCACAGCACATTTTTACAATAGATTAGTGCAGGCGAACACACTGTAGAATAAAGACTTGATGTTCAGTTTTAGTTGAAGTATCTCACCAGATTTAACTGATATTAGCTAATGAGGTTCAGTCAGTGAATCCATTAACATTTCGAACATTGTTTTTTCAACTAATTTGTCATTCATTCTGAATGAAACCATGGACTGTTAGAAATTGATTGGAGATAATGACTGAATCACTATCCGGTCAGTTTCAGCCAATCGGGTGATCATTAGAGACTGATACTAGTCAAATGAAGGAGTGGTTGTGCGTCATCAAATATGTCAATGAACCTCTTTTATAAAGCAAGAGCAGAACAATTCAATAAATAAAACTATTGTGCACGTCAAACCCATTATTTTATTGTTGCACTGAATTGAATTCAACAATTTACATAAAAATGTTTTCACAAAATCATTCTGCTCGTGTTTCACAACAGAGGATCATTCGCTTCATTTGTTCTTGCTGAGAGTTCGTTGTTTTTCCCCGTGTTCAACGATCTTCTCATCCACATAGAGGCCTTTGCGTCTTCGTACGGCGTTCATGTATTTCAGAGCCTGATTGGCTGAGTCTGCTTTTTCTCCAAAGTGTAAATACTCCTCCTCGGTAGTGGGCACCCAGAATGGATCACTAGGGATAACCTGAAACACACACACACACACACACACACACACCAATGTTAATGACGCCTGTGCTGTGTAAAGAGATTTGCATGCAACACTTACGCCGCCTTCACACTGGCAGTTGAAATCAGCTCCGATGCGGCTGCGAAACGACCGGAAATCATTCATTTCCTATGGAGATTCGCAGACCGCATGCGAATGGATCCGAAACGGGTCCGACCGAGTGCGGTGCGAAGAAAATCGTGTCCGTTGGTCATCCGGATGCGTTAAAAAATTTGAACTCTTGCGAAAAGCTACGGACGGTTCCTATCCGACAATTCCAGCGGAAGTTGAGCGTTGCTATGGTACTGATAAACAAACCTGAATTATTAACTTTTAATAAAATAAATATTGATTTTATAACGATAATTTGTGATGTCATTTTTTATTTTCATGACTTTCTAACGTTTATGAGGGCAGTTAATACAATTAAATTGAAGGTAGACATTGAACTATTGACCACTATATCACATTTTTTAGCCGACCTGACATGTCAACGTCCTGAGCAACTTTCCTCACGCAGCATAACCCTAATCAGAGAGATCATACAGAACTGACACAATCAAACTTTAATCTCTCTGCCATTTTTGTTCTACCCGCGTCCGACGCTTTTCACTGTGTAGTACGACGTCCGTTGGGAACGTATTGCGTATTACGGAGCTGATTTCAACTGCCAGTGTGAAGGCAGCGTTAAGGCAACTAAAAAACAACAAATTACTAATATGTCAATTCATTTGATTTAATGATTGTTCTTGTTATCCTGGATGCTGATTGGTCGATACAGAATCCCAGTAGTGCTTGCTGACAGTCAAGTAGGTCAATTATTAACAGGCAGTGTTTTCTACGTTCTGCAAAAACTTTAAAAATAAAATAAAAATAAATTTGATCAATTAATGGATTCCTCAAAATTATATATATATATATAATATATATATATATTAGGGCTGTGCAAAAATTAATTGCGATTAATCGCATCCAAAATAAAAGTCTGTGTTTACATAATATATTTGTGTGTGCTGTATATATTATTTTGTATATATAAATACCTATGCGTGCATGTATATATTTAATAATTATTTGCGCTTAAATTCTGTATTTATTTATAAATACATAATCTATATTATATAAATATAAATATTGTTTATATGAATAACACTTTTTCTTAAATATATACATGCATGTGTGTGTGTATTTATATATACAAAATAATTATATACAGCACACACAAATATATTATGTAAACACAGACTTTTATTTTGGATGCGATTAATCGCAATTAACTTTTGCACAGCCCTAATATATATATATATATATATATATGTGTGTGTGTGGTGTGTGTTTGTGTGTGTGTGTTTGTATATAAATCTACTTTCATCTATAGAATATAAATTAATTCTATATTCATTTTTAATATCATAACTAATATCATTTTCTTTTCAAAATAGGCAAAACAAATAATTAGTGCTGTCAATGAATAAAAAATGTACTAAATCACACATTTTTCTGTAATTAATCATGATTAATTGTATCTAACATTAAAGTTTTTAATATGTTTTCATATTATAATAATTTCCATTTATCTCCAAATTCTTTAAATAATTAAATATACAGAAATGTAATAAAAAAGTTATTTTATACCTCAGTCTTCACCGCATAAATTATACATTTTATATAGATTTATTATTTTTAAAAGCTACAAAATTTATTCAGTCAAGAGGAGTGAGTAGCACTCAAGTCTTTTGTTCTTTGATTTACACTAATGACAGACATCACAGCAGTAGGTTTAATAGGCTGCTGTCACTTTAAGATCTGGAGCACATGTCTGGATGCGACACACCTGTTTTCTCACATGCTTACAAGGATACTCGACAAAGCGGACATTTTGGCATACTTTTGTGTGTTTGTGTCAATTCAAGAGAAAAGGAGATCTTATAATAGTGCTTGAATGAATGAGACGGTGAACAAACTGTAGAGAAGCATAAGAATGGCGGAAAAATTGTGTTAAATATTTTTACCGCTTTAAGCTGAAAAAAAAAATGCATACGAGTTAATTTTGACAGCCCAATTAATTATGCAAAGTAATTAATTTACTTGTCTCTCCAACATTGGCACAAAATAAATAAAATAACTAAACTTTTAATTTGAATATATATATATAATATATATATATTGTATTTATATGCATTAACGTCATTCTAAATGAAAAAAAAAAAATGAAAAAAAGGACAATACACTTAAAGGAACACTCCGCCTTTTGGGACTTTAGCCTATTCACCTTATCCCCCAGAGTTGGATAAGTCCATACATACCTTTTTCATCTCGTGCTATAAGTCTGTCTGACACACCCACCGCTAGCCTAGCTTAGCACAAAGACTGTATGTAAATGGTTGCAGCTAGCATACTAATCCAAATAAGAGACAAAATAAAGTTGTGATTTGGATAGTCACAGAGTGTACAAAAAACAAAGTCACATGAGACACAGACATCTTTTAACCATATAAATACTGGGAACCATATTCTCAGAAGGCGAAGCACTGCTACTTGGGCGGAGTGATAACCGCATCACCTGAGACACGCCGTGGTGAGGAGCAGAGAGTTCGTTCAGAGTTTGGGTAACAGAGTCAGCAATTTATACATCATAAAAGCGTAGTTTACAACCATGGGTTTTCGCTGTATTGTAAAGAGGTGCAACAATAAACAGGGGAGACCAGGTAATAACATGATGTTTCACAGAATTCCAACTAAAAACGCTGACCGGATGAAGAAATGTATAACCTATGCTTTTCTATCTAGTAATTGCTGATTACTCCAACTCTGAACGAACTCTCTGCTCCTCGTCACGGTGCGTCTCATGTGATGCGGTTATCACCCCGGCCAAGTAGCAGTGCTTTGCCTTCAGAAAATATAGTTCCCACTATTTATATGGTTAAAAGATGTCTGTGTCTCATGTGACCTTGTTTTTTGTACACTCTGTGACTATACAAATCACAACATGTAAATAGGAAAATGTTTGCGATATTTTGTCACTTAGTTGGATTAGTATGCTAGCTGCAACCATTTACATCCAGTCTTTGTGCTAAGCTAGGCTAGCGGTGGGTGCGTCAAACAGACTTATAGCACGCACAGAGATGAAAAAGGTGTGTATGCACTTATCTAACTCTGGGGGATAAGGTGAATAGGCTAAAGTCCCAAAAAGTCGGAGTGTTCCTTTAAATTTAGATTTCTTTAAATTATTTATTTTACAGATAATAAATAGATATATATTTGTACTTAGTTCACTGGGTTATCCAATATATGCATTAGCATTATTTGAAATAAATAAAGCTACGAATTTAAATTTTCTCGATTATCCAAAAAGGCATAAATAACTAACAAACTATACAAACCAATAAAGAAACTTTCTCATTTAATTGCCAGCAAAATGAAGTATGTTGTGACACTGATAGTGTGAATCTACTATGCATCCACCCCTAATGCCATATGTAATGCACACCCTACTGTAAAGTGCTACTGACTTTCAGAATTTAGATCTAATGTTTCCTCACAGGTAAAGCACATCTATGCTGTTAATTTGCGAGTCGGTCAGATAATTAGAATTGGCACCACAATATTCTATCCCTTTGTCTAACGCACTCTCATTATAAAAAAAAGAAAAAGAAAATGAGTTGTTCCAGGGCAGAAGTAGACTACTCAATTGTCCGCTGTGAAGAGATACACA
>NW_024121649.1:0-21523 GCF_016745375.1 Pimephales promelas
GTCAGTGTGAGAGCAAAGAATGATGGGATGTGTTTACCGAATGACAAAGTCTGGATGACAAATGACAAAATCATGCTAACAATTATGTACGACACATTTTTAGAAAAAGTAGCATTGTAAAATTCAACAAAACCTTTTTGTTTTTAGTTTCTGTCGATATGCACCAGTGCTGCTCAAAAACTCATTGGTCGAAGACAAAGACAGAGAATAAAGAAACAAAAGCAACTGAACGGACAAGCTGTTCCTGTAGCTTTTGTTTTGTTGAGGTCTCAACCACCAACGCAAAACTTTGGTCTCTGTCATACAGTCATACCTAAAGGAAAATAATTGTATTATATTGCATTTATTTATATTTATTAATATGGTTTCATGTTGATTTAAAGTATTTGTTGTTTGTTATTTATAAATTTATTTTTAACTAACACTTCAATATCCAGCACACCATTAAAGAGATGTGTGAGCTAATGGTGTTCTCTGACCGCAAATAATAATCAGATAATGGGATGTTCACAAGCTACAGTGACATAATCTCGTGGATAGTGTGTGTGTGTGGGTGTGGGATGTGTTTACCGAATGACAAAGTCTGCATTGTCAATCTCACGTCCACAGCTGCTGTTTTTCAAAATCCCACCGCTGCCGACCACAGCACACCGACCCAGACGCCGACCGGACCAGGGATGTCCTGCACACACACACACAGTTAAATATGTGGTTCATGGGGACTTTTTTACAAACTGTATATTTAAATATACTCATCACACAAAATGTTATGCTCATACCCCTGGTAAAATATAATAAAAAAATACATCTGCTTTGTTTATCCTTTTAATCTTTCATTTAAAAAAATGGCAAAAATCTAACCTTTCATTGAAGTGAAATAATTGAAAGCTTGGCCTTAATCCTCCATCACAATGGAGAGAAGAAAAACTTCGGATGTGCTTCAAAAGATAGTTGAGCATTACAAAATAGAAAGTTGCTGTAAAGAAATAGCTAAAGAGTTGAAAATCCCCATTTTGACCATCAGGGCAATAATTAAGAAGAGCAATCACCACAGAAAAAAATCCTCTCGATCTTCAAGCATAAACTCCAGCATATTCAGATGTCAGACACGACTGGAGGGACCGGATTCTTTGTCAAGTCATCATCTTTATTTATATAGCACTTTAAACAAAAGGATGTTCTCAAACTGGATTTATGATTTACACTAGATAGTTACATAAGCACAAACACTTCAAAAGAATTATACTGGAAAGTCGACTTCTTAGTAATTTTGAAAGTATTACTATAATTTACAGCAACACCTTTGCCTTTCAGACGAGGATCATGTTTATATGTTGTGGGTATCATATCGTAATCTGTGGGGTGGACTCATTTAATCGTCTGGTTTTAGCCAAGTGTTCTGTCAAACACAGCACATCTAGGTTATAATCTGTAATCATATCATTAACAATAAGTGCTTTTGAAGTAAGGTATCGAATTTATCAGTGGCTCATTTATCTGTTTTTTTATTAGTTGAACCAATTACATTTTTAAACCTAAATGGGTTTGGAAGTTTTTTGTATGTCCTTATTCTGGGAACAGACACAGTCTCTATGTGATGATATCTTGGTGAAAGAGTCTCTATTTGATGGGATTTATTTATTTTTGCAGACGGTCGGTTTAGCCAGTCTGTCTGCTTCCTGACCTGAGCCCCAGACTGTCATGTTTGAGCTCTAAGATTATGTGCCATATTACTAGAGAGAAGAGCAGCACAAATACCATCTCTTCTCAACAGGTCAGGTCTGCCCCAAAAACTTTTCTAATTGTCTATGAATTCAATATTATTTTGCGGATCTAACTTAGCCAGGCATTGAGTGAGTACAGTCTAGTAAGTATCTCTTCACTCCTGCAAACAGGAAAGGCGGCCAGAGCAAATTACAGTGCCTGACATCGCTGTATGTTTTTTTTTTCATGAAAGATCAAAAGGATAAACAATGCAATTTATTTTTTTACAGGCATTTTTGATCATACCCTAGGGGTGCCATTAATTCTGACCACAACTGTATGTATATATACTGTATGTAAATATATATATATAAAGCCATATACTGGGTACATTTTTATACCCATGTCATCATTATCAGAAAACCTCACCTAGTTTGATTTCTCAGCTGTTTTCCTCAAAAACGGACAAAATTGTCCGGCTCAAAACACACACACTCTTTTTCACAAACTCGCTCTCTCACACACACACAAACACGGACGAACACATGCATTCTCAAACGCACTCTCTCTCTCACACACACACACACACACACACCTCAGGCAGCATACTGTGAAGTGCTGCATTCATTTTGTATGTTTTTGTTGTGCTTGTTTCATATTGGAT
This sequence comes from Pimephales promelas, assembly GCF_016745375.1. The sequence continues at coordinate 2,369 of NW_024121649.1, forward strand.
GGATTGATTGATGGCTGTGTTGCGTTTGGTGAGGATGAATGATCCTGTGGCGTTACAACAAAACTGCAACCGGATTCTGTCATAAACACACACACACACAGAGAGAGAGTTTATGAGTATTAATGTAGCATGATCAGCTTTGTCAGTGTCATCTCTGTTAAAACGACCCACTTCAGTAGCTTTATTGTTTGAACAGTTTGAACAGCTCGTCTCTTTAAACGCCGTGTCTCGAACAATAATGTCATGTTTTTTAGAAAGCTGCCACATTACAGTTTTGCACAATTCTTCAAACCTTCACCTATTTTCTAGTTACTCCAGTTATCCAATCACAGCTGACGCTGAGGGACATCCAGGGATTTATTTTCAAAAAAATGTGTTTCCATCACAATTTATCAGCTAAAAAAAAAAGATCCGCCTCAGATGCATTCATACATTTAATGCACATTTTTAGAATTCATGCGCATCTTGACATTTTTTTTAAGCAATATCTCAAAATTTGAATAAAAACGGGTGGGTGTTTTTTTTTTTTTTTTTTGGGGGATATGCACCAATGCTGCTCTAAAACTTCTTGGTCGAAGGACAAAGACAGAGGAATAAAGAAACGAAAGGAATGTGAAACTGAACGGACAAGTTGTTCGTGTCGCTCAATATAGTAGTAGTAGTATGTTACAATGAGATATGACTTGTACAATGTTGAATGATCTGGTGACTTTCACTAGCCTGTGCCTTTGATGATCTAATCTTTGACCTAGTGTGATATGTTGATTTAATATTGACATTAATATATTGATATTGATTTATGCAAGTTGAAGGAACTTTGTCACGCGGGTTCATCCCTCAGCATTCCAGAATAAAACAGTGATGCACAAACTATATTCATTGAGCACTAGCAACAGTGTTTGTGTGGGAGTTGATGCAGCAATCTCCACTAAATTATGACACGTTTCATGTTTTCAACATGAATGAAACTGCTAATGTCTTTAAAGTGAATTTTACATGAAACATTGGTAGCTACTTTTAATAAACCTGTAGCCTATAAATATCGTCAAATAAAAAATGTCACATATCCCAACTGTATGGTAAAACATTAAATAATAAAAGTGATAGTATGCGTCTAAAAAAGACTGACATGTTTGTTACAAACCGCATTGTCTGAGGGCTCTGAAGAACATAAAGCATAAAGTATAAGGTAAAAATAACTGCCATTAAATTATAGCATCTTAATACTACGCAATTAGATAAACTCTCTCTCTCTCTCTGCGATCAGAACGAGAGATTGCATGTGTTCGAATATTCTTTAAGCAATGATAAAAAAAATCCAAAAAGCAAATAGTTTAAGTTGTCATGAACAAAGCCCTCCCGTCAGTGATGAGCTGAAGACACTTTTTCAAAGAATAAAAAGTTAAAAACCAAACATTTCTTCATACCCGTTTTTGTTTTAATCTCTCCAAATATCAGCCTGATAAATATGGACTTAATACGCAATGAAACAAGATAATCATGCTAACAATTATGTATGACACATTTTTTAGAAAAGTAGCATTGTAAAATTCAACAAAACCTTTTTGTTTTTAGTTTCTGTCGATATGCACCAGTGCTGCTCAAAAACTCATTGGTCGAAGGACAAAGACAGAGAATAAAGAAACAAAAGAAATATGCAACTGAATGGACAAGTTGTTCCTGTAGCTTTTGTTTGAGGTCTCAACCACCAACGCAAAACTTTGGTCTCTGTCATACAGTCATACCTAAAGGAAAATAATTGTAATTATATTGCATTTATTTATATTTATTAATATGGTTTCATGTTGATTTAAAGTATTTGTTTGTTTGTTATTAATACCTTTATTTTTAACTAACACTTCAATATCCATCACACCATTAAAGAGATGTGTGAGCTAATGGTGTTCTCTGACCGCAAATAATAATCAGATAATGGGATGTTCACAAGCTACAGTGACATAATCTCGTGGATAGTGTGTGTGTGTGTGTGTGTGCGCGACATATTTTGTCACACAGTATACAAAGTACCATACTCTAGCCTATGGACTAACTTTAAAACATAATAATAATAATTCATTTATAATGCGCTTTTCTAAAACCCAAAGCGCTACATACAATAAAACAAGTAAAATACAGGAGAACAGTTATACACCGTGTCCTGTTCTTCATTCCTTGGATTATACATAGCAGCACTTAACATTCATACAGAAGGTACATCCTATTTTCTCTTTATTATTTGCAATTACTATATTAGATATTGCATTACTGTACTTTATGTAACTGAAGATGTTATTTACTACAATAAAAAAAAATTCTGTAACCTCATGCTCTGGATCCTGTTCTCCTTTTCTTTTCTTTTTTAATGTTATATGGTAAATGGACTGCATTTATAGGCCTTATCGGCTATATCATCATGCCAAGATCATAATTCCAAGAAAATACAACAGATTGCAGCTTGACAAAATGTCAACATTGAATGCTATGCTAGTCACTTCCCAGATAGCACAAAGCTGTTTGATGTCCTATTTACATCAGGATGACGTATTTTAAAGAGTGTTTGCTCATCTGCAAGACGTCTATTTGACATCTGAAACGTCCTATGGACGTCTTGCAGATGAGCAAACACTCTTTAAAATACGTCATCCAGATGTAAATAGGACATCAAATACCCTTGTGCTATCTGGGATTGACGACCTGTCAAACGCATACGCATGAATGTGAGGATGTTAAAGACACACCTGTTCAGCTCCCGCTCAGTTTGGTTATATTTGTACGGGCAGCTCGTGTAATCTGACAGCTCCTGCGTGAACCTTTCGAAATTTATACTGAGAGGGAAACAAAGACATTTCATTCAATGGTCAGTTCTGCGAAATAGGATCGCTGGTTGATCTTCATTCTCACGCACCTTTTGGCCGATTTGATGATTGAAAACTTGCGTCTGAGTTTTTCACAGTGCAGCCTCAGAAACCCCTTTGTGATCGCATCTCTGAAAGAAGAAGAGCATGTCATTTTTTTGTTGTTTGTTTTTTTGTTAAAAAGTAATCTAGCATTTTCGAGATTAAAGTCGATACATTTCGAGAGTTTGAAAAAAGTCGAAAGATTATACATAAGATTAGGATAATACAGTCTTCTATAGAAGCGTGTGCATTCATAACAGTCGGCGAGCGTGTGTTTAAAGAAAAGCACTTGTGAAGTCGAACTGCCATGGATCAACAAAAAATGATAGCTTTTAACTTTTATCTGGGCTTTCAAAAATAATTCTCTGATATGATTGTAAACCGCTTTGAGTAGACATATGAAAGAGCTTTAAGTCTTACTCATTCATTCATTCATAAAGCTGGATATCTCGATCCAGTCTGAAAAGTGTTTTCCGGGTTGGTTTACCTAGGCTCAGTCTATTCCTGCGCCGATATATTTTTATATTACGATTATAATTTTTATGTTTTATAATAATACTGGTAGATATACTGGTAATACTGGCAACTGTTGAATTTCCTTTTGTTGAAACAAAATACACACACAAACACACAGTGACACTACATGAATGTCTGTGTGTGTGGCAATGTGAAAATGACAAGCACACACGCTAAATGATCAACAGGATCAAAACTGCAGATAGCTAACCTGTTGGACCAGCCGCTTTAGGCGCCCTTTAGCGTCAGTCAGGTGACGCCCTAGGATCGCGTGTACCCTACCCCCACCCCAGACCTAAACCTAACCGCGTCCTCTAATGCCTAGTTCACACTACATGATTTTAAAATGTCGGGCTGAACTGTGCGGTTCACACTACATGACTTGCTCTCAGTGAAATCATGAGTGTTCAAGTTGTTTAGCTGTTCACACCACACAACACAACGTGATTGATCCACAACAGGAGGTAACTCACTACACGAGTTAACAACGCACTACACAGAGATACAACCACGATCGGATGATAAGAGCATATCATTTGTGACTCAATGAGAGCTGTTTCTATAGTACGGTCTAAATCCTGAAAATAATCAAACAAATAACGAGTTGACATCAACACGATTCTATCTGGACTAGAAACCATGTTTTGTCACGAAAAACCACGCAATAAAACGAACCAGAAATGACGCGAAACTGCAGAGAAGAACACAACACGCGAATATGGACGTCAGACAGAAACTAGTGCTGCACACTGTTTGCTCGACGATCTGCTCTGAGAAAAAAAAATGCAAAAAAGAAAAAGTAAGATTTACCTGGTGTCCTCAACCCATGCGTTGCTATGATTGGCTGTACTCATGACATCACTGAGATTGAGTCGCGCGACTGCTCGAGATATCTAGCATGCTAGATATTTTTCTGAGCTCGGTGACCTGTCTGCGAGCTGTCTTTGATGTGTTGTTGGCTCTTTCACACTAACGGATTGGCGAGCGTTAATCGTCCGCTAATCGCCCGCAATTTGCACGCGATAACACCCTGACTCGTCGGCGACTCAACGATTTGCAAATCGGGCTTAAATCGGGCTTAAAATCACGTAGTGTGAACTAGGCTTAACTGACGCTTTCCTTTAGCGTCAGTTAGATGACGCTGTAGGATCGCGTCATGCAAGTGACGCTAAAGGGCACCTAAAACGTCAAATATTGAAGCATGGTCAAAGGTGACGCCTTGAGGTGAGAATGCAACTTAGTTTTGTTTTCATTCCCCGGATTCGCTTAAAGGTGCCATATGTAATAATTGAGGTAACAATATACGAAAAATGAGCTACACGCATCAAAAGAATGAGAAGAAATAAGTGCAAAGATTAGATAAGTTATAGTGCTGCCGAGATATTAACCTGAATTAGCATGCTAAATTACTAGCCCCGGCCCGGCAGGTATCGTAATACCAGTTCCGGCCATGGGAGGCGGTATGCGGACGGGCAACGTTAGCACCAGCCAAACTGCAATAGACGAGTGAGTCGCGCTCGCGCCGGCTTGTGTGTACTTGAACCTGATGTCAGTCGTGTGGAAATACAGCCAATTACTACATTTCAGTTCAGGGAAAAGTTCAAAAAATGATTGGTCGACATTATGCATGAGGAATACATTTTGGTAAGTTGTAGCATACTGTATCTTTCACCAGTGTTCATGTTCTTTTTCAAGCTAGTAGAGACGATCGGTTCACGTGCGCTAGGGATCTGTAGTGTAACATGTACAAGCGCCAAAACGGTATTTATTCTTTGAATTGCGTAATATAATTGACAGAATCTGAGAGCTTAACTAACCTGCTTGCTAAGTGTCAATTGCGTGTGTCTCACGGTGAATTCACGGCGCTAGCTTGATCAACATCAGCGAATGCTGTCTGTCAAATTAATTCACTAACAATAAAAGTGTAATATGAACAAAACGAATACCATAAACTTCAAATAATTGCCCAAGCTTTTATTTTCCCATACCGTCGAAATGCACCAGCTTGTTTTTGAGATCTATGAGGCGGTCTTCATCATTTAGTGTTGAGATTCATAGCGTTTAGTTCATTGAGTCTCTGATCTCTAAAAATCTCCAAATGTTCCACGTGAAACTGCGGTCTTCCAACCTTTTACTATCATGTCAAATGATTTGAATAACATGCGCGATGGTAGGAGCACAAGTCATTTTTTGGAGGTATACTGCCCCCATCTGTTATGGAACATGGAGTAGGATTTGATTTATGATGTTAGATGGCACCTTTAAAAATGGCAAAACCTCCTAAACGACTTGACCAACAATTATTTAAACCCTATTGCCGGTAAAAGGCAAGGCTAACAATGTTTGAGAAGCTTAATTTTCCGTATTTTAGCTCTATATAATAAGCACTGCCCCTCAAAAGCGCCGCAATGCGAGTTTGGCCGGGAAAGCTCGAGTAAGGGAGCGTGGGGAAAGTGCACTTTTTCTTCGTTTTTAAGGAAAATGCGGTGCGTGTTTTTGTAATGGCTTTTTCATTTTAAAGGGCCTATTGACATAAGACCAGTGCAGTTCGGTAGGGGGCCTCAGTGGGCGTCTTTAACAGCCTCTCCTTTACCCCTACTGGCTGAAATGGGTATCACATGTGTAACCCACTTAACCCGCTCCGAACGGACCTCGAACCCAGGTCTCCGGCATGAGAGTCAGGCGCTCTAACAAGGAGGCTAAAGACTGCAGCCACTAGTGCCTGTCTAGACTAGAGCACCGATTGAGATCAGAGGAGTGAGGTTTACTTGCAGCTAGCTGGCCTCCCTTACACAACATGTCCAAAATTAACACTTTTTTTGGATTATCTCATCAAGTTCATTGATGGACATCAAACCAGTGTCATTCAGTAGAGGACAACAGGGGACAACTTTCACAACCCCTCCTTTTATTTGAATAATCCATGTCCAAATAAAACAAATTAAAAACTTTATCCATCAGGAAGAGAGAGAGAGATGTAAAGGGAACCATTGACATTATGACAAACGCTCTTTTTTTCTTTTACAACCACTAAATGTTAAATAAAATATTTATGAACTTTGTGGTTGTGCATTGTTTTGAAGTCTGGGCAAGATGTATGCATATATTTGTGTGCTGGTCATATAATTATAATATCTTCAAAAAGTTGATTTATTTCAGTTATTCCGTTAAAAGGAAACTTGTATATTACATGAAAAGGTTTTGTGGTTTTCACAAGGCATAATTATCAAAATTATTACAAATAAAGGCTTGAGATTTCTCACTTTGCATGTAATGAGTATAGTTTCACTTTTTTAATAAAATTACTGAAATAAATCAACTTTTAGTTGATATTCTAATTATATGACCATAATTATGTGTGTGCTTCAGTGTTTGTCATGAGCCCTTGCTGTATGTCACACCACTTCAAGAAGTCTGTTTTGCTTGTTTCTCGTTTGGTTCTTGTTCTTGGATTTACTTGTTTGGATCTGGACTCTTGTCTGTACTGGATTATAATAAAGTCAATATATTTCTGGTTGACTTAATTACACTTACAATCATCAATAGGCTACTGATAGATCTCTCAGTATGGGCTGGATATTTACAATACCACCGGGTTCCAATGGATAATAAAGAAAATGAAATTCTAAAATAAGGCGAGTATAAGTAAATTTGATTGGTTTTCATGTTTCTCAAGGGATATTCCATTCCTGACAGTTTATTCTGTCCTATTACACGAAACCTACATGTCATACAAAAAGAAAAATCGACAAGATCAAAATTTAATTATATTACTATACTTGTGTAGATATTTGGACTCGCTAACTATGCCTTATCGCACACGCACACACATACACACACACAATTATAATTGTGTTGGTGACACCAACTGGCCTTATGTGGAATTGCGCCAAACATATCTTACAGCATTTCCTTTTTTAAAGGTACAATGTGTAAAAAAGTTGAGTATCTATTAACAGAAATGCAATATGACATCCATAACTATGTTTTCAGTGGTGTATAAAGAACTTACTTAATTAACCGTAATGTTTTTATTACCTTAGAATGAGACATTAATAGCTCCATAACCGCGGGAATCCCCTTCTATGAAGGTCGCCATGTTGTGACGTCATATTCCGTAGCCGAACGCAAACAAACAGCGCTACAGAACGCGTTTCATCACTACCTTGAAAGAGAAGTAGCGGAAAGCTGGAAGCTAGCCTTACACTCCGTGAGTAGTGACTTTTCCCTTGTGAGTGGTGTAAAATATGTAGTTGGGATTGTTTCATGTAACTTAGTTCTCCCTCGCTGTGTTATGGGTTTGTTATGTTGGGGATAGATGTGCTGTTACGTTCGTGAGACAGCTGATGATTAGTATTCATGTCATTGACCGTAAAACAGTACGTTACAGGAATCACTAAGCCGTCGATAGAGACTTTTAGATCACTAAAGTCGATCATGAAGAGTTTTCAAAATCAGAGAAAAAAGCCTATTGTGTGTAGTAAATAGTATCTATGGGATGCGGAGATGACATGATTGTAACAGCGCGCGCACTTCCGACCTTTGGACTCATGCGATGCGGACGCGTCCCAGCTCAGCCACAGTAACAGCTCATATTAGCCAGCTAAACTATTACTACCCTGTTAGAAAAAATATATAGCTGCTCCCTCGCTGTATTATGGGTTTGCTACAGTATGTGTGGAGAAATGTGCTGCTGGTTACGTTTGTGAGACAATCAGCTGATTATTATTTTATTAAATTATATATTAAAACCCTTGATCCTCATCTGACTATGGCTTTGTAAACAGACAGTATCCATGATGTGGTTTATAATGGACTGTGGTACAGAAACAGTGACAATGTTACACACTCTTGGCTTACTCTGGCTATTCTCTGCTGTCTCAGCCGACGAGATGTTTGTCCCGTTTTAGCAACCGTAGCTTCTTCGAAAGGGAGGGGTGAGCAGTGGGCTGAGCATTTAGTGCAAACCTGGTGCAAACTCGCAACCGAACCACTAGATGTCGCTAAAAATCACACATTGCTCCTTTAAGTAAATACGTTTCAAATACAAATATGTAGCATACACATTTAACAAATAATTGTTTTATGCAGATTGAAATCGTGAAAACCTGATGTTATCAATGTTGATGGCACCGATATTGGAACAACATGGTGTGTTCAGTGTTTTATACAAGATTTCAAATGTCCCATTAACATCCTGGCTGTAGATAAAGCATGCTATTTAATTTATTTAACTTATGGCATTACATTTAAAAACGATTGAAATTCCATTGAAATCACGTTGATCTTTAGTTCAGTTGAAATTTCAGCACTGTTTCAATATTTGAAATACCATTGAAATTCCGTTGATCAAATGACAGGATTTCAATGTTGTTATTAAAACGATTCGATGTTGATCAAATGACTTAATGTTGACAACGGAAAGTTGATTTACTCAATGATTGTTTGTAATCTGGGAAAGGTTTTATAATATGTGAAACAGCTTCTCTGACTCATGATCAGCCCTGGGCTACTCCAGCACAACACATCTAAAACATTCCTATTCCGACTAAAATTATAACGACCTTTTCATCTGAAATAATGACAATTAAATATCACTTGTGCGTTTCTTAGACTCCTCAGAAAACAATTGAACAACTTTATGACGCCGTGCACATGTATCCGTCATCAAGTAGAATAAAACAACTCACTTATTAACACGCAAATCTTTAACTAGGCATAAACTTAAAAAAAAAAAAAAAAAAAAAAAAAAACTTAGACTTAGGCTACTTGGTCACTTAAAAAAAAACAGCAACACGGAGCCCGATTGGAATTCATTTAAAAAGCGATTATAGTAATTAAATATCGAGATTAAGCGCTCACCTGGACGAGTGTGTGTCGGCTGTGTAGTAAAACATCACACACACACCCTGAAAGATGACCAAGACCATCGACAGTGTGAAGATCCACTGGAGACACGCCGATGCCATCGGAGAAACATAAGCTACAATGTGCGCGCGTGTGCGTGTGTCGCCTTTTACCCTGGATCGACCTCTCTCTCTCTCTCTCTCTCTCACTCTCACACACGCTCCAACCACACACACACACACACTCACACTCTCACTCTCACTCACACACACACTGTTTTTACTGAGACTTAAAGAATGGGCATAAGTAATTTAACCCCATTTTATCAATCAATGCTGAAAGCTTGATAACTTCAATGTCAACAGAGATTTTTCAGAACCAAGTGGATTATGACTGTTTTATAATCAACTGATACAAACCAGAACTCTGTCATCGGCAAGCTTGATGAACTGGCGGGAGCTGGACTCAAGAGGACAGGGGATCTGAGAGAACTCACATTATTCACACCGCCGCTGCATGGGCCGGTAGTCATTCATTCACTGCGAGGAGGGGCAAATCCATCGGCGTCACGTTTTGAGCGTCAGTGAGAACAAAAAGGAATACATACCTTTCTTTCATGATGTGAAAACTTTCTCTGTTTGTGAAACACATGGTATTGCATGTTCAGGCAGGGTCTTGTCTCAGAACTTCAATGAAACTGGCTGAGCAGGACAGGTTTATTCTTCAATTCAATTAAATTCAAATGTATTCGTATAGGCCTACATAGGCTATTGTTTCAAAGCAGTTTTACAGAAATTGCATCATGTTTTCATTGAAGCTGGCAAAGTCTCTACCAGACTTGTAGTTTGGAGATATTTATATCATATAATCCGTCACCGCCGAAAGCCTACAAAAAGTAGGCCTATCTATGGCTTTTTTTCAAGTTTGGATGGGTTAACAACGCTGGAGGTGATAAACAGGAATATCTGGTGGGTTTCGTTTCTAGAGAACGGCGTTCTTGCCGGCCAGCCTTTACTTGTGACGTCATTTGCAAAGTATGAATTGAGCTTCCAAAGCCGGCGTTGGGCCAGAAGTCGTTAGGTGTGTTCGACCTCGCCTGCGGCTGGATGCTATGGCGCTCGGAATGTTCCATTCGGCGACGAGAAGAGGCTTGTTTGAGATGAGCAGAATCGATCACCGGTGATCAACGCGAGATGCATGCCGGTTAGAAATGTGTCCGAGAACGGTCCGCCTGGCTCTGATGTCATGCCGACGTATGTCAAAAAACTCTCGCGAGCGCAAGGCGGAAGGGTCGGATTCTGCAGTCGCGCGCAGTTGCTCTCCACCGACTGCGCTGATCAAAAGCATGATGGGAAACGACTTGCTGACGACACTGCTTAATGCTCATTGGTTTAAACAACAGTGATGTAGGTAAATTCCATATTCATAAAGCTAAATTCTCCAAATAAAGGCCATGTTTTAATTTTTTTTCAAATTGAAACTGATAGGCTATATTGTGAGTCTCTTAAACGGGTTAAAAATAAGAAAGCTATGTCAGTAACTCAAATATAGGCTACTTTAAAATTTTCAAGTGAAAATTAGGAAAATTTCTCTCATTTTATAGATGAAGTTTGTAAGTCTGTCTATTTAAAGTAAGCTTATTTTTATTTTTAGGGCCCAAGCCCTGAAAGGGCGAAGGCCCTATTGTTTTCCTAAGGATTATTAGGGCCCAAGCCCTGAAGGGGCGAAGGCCCTATTGTTTTCCTTGGGATTATTTATTATTCTTCTTCTTCTTTTTATTTTTCTGCTACCTTTTGGGCATTTTTGGGGCCCTTAACATGCTCGAAAACTCTTGAAACTTTGCACACGGGTCAGAACCCGCGGCCATCAGAGCCGGGCTGAAGATGGTACCCGGGCGTGGCAGGGCGGCTCGTCAGCGCCCCCTGGAACGGGGTCCGAACACTTGGTCCATAACTCAAACACGCTTGTATGTAATAATATGAAACTCGGTACACATGTTGATCTCATCGTTTCATCTATACCTCGCGCTCTTACTTTTTACCCCAGCTCAACAGGAAGTCGGCTATTGAGGTTTGTTTGTAAAACGCTCGCAATGGAATGTCAAATACTCCTCCTAGAGCTTTGATCCAAATTCGACTAAAACTCAGTCAGCGTGAAGTCGAGACATTGAGGATGAAAGTTTGCGAGGGGATTTTTGATATCTCGAACGGTTTGTCCGTGGCGAGGAAACGAAATCATGGCGAGAAACGTGAAACAGGAAGTGTGTTATAACTTCAGCATACATTAACTGATCTTGATGAAACTTCAGCAGTGTGTTCGCTGTAAGAGGACGATCACATGGATGTGACTATTGTGAGTCAAAGTTATAGCGCCACCAACTGGCAGCAGGAAGTGTGTCACTTTCAAAATGCTTTGATATCACCCTTTTATTTTACCCGATTTGCTTCAAACTTCATCTGTATAATGTAAACATACGATAGATGTAGACCTGTGAATGGATTCTTGATATCTTTGAAACTGTTGCCGTGGCGACGCATCAAACTTTACCCTTCTTTTAGGATGCTTTTAGGATGCTTTTGAGACCCTTAGCATGCTTCAAAATGCATGAAACTCGACAGACACATCACATTTATTAGCCAGTAGACATGTGCAAAGTTTCAGAAACGGGCGTGGTGAGGGCTCAGTAGCGCCACCTTTTGACAAAAGTGGGGTTGTTAGTTTTAACTAGAGTTACAAAAATTGGTATGTATATTGTACTCCTCGAGCCGGACAACTTTCTAATTTACACTTATTAGCTAGGACCCACAGAAACTCAGATATTTTTGTTTGAATATGGTCACTCTGAGCCTACATGTCTCTGTGTCTTTGGCTGGCTGGCTGGCTGTCTGTGTGTGTGTGAGTGTGCAGGGGGAGGGGGCTTAACCATTTCACTGCTGTGTGTATGACCTGCATAAAGAAAATACATTTCTCAAGCCTGGTATTTTTTAAATAAGTTTTTATTTTTATTTTTTATAAGTAAAGACATATAACTAGTTTAATTGTAGTGCATTGACAATAGTTTTATATAATTAGTTTATTAATCAGATTAACTTGGTCAATAAACTTGGTCTGAAAATTTGGTCCATAAATCAAACACACTTGCATGTAATAATATGAAACTTGGTACACATATAGATCTCATCGTTTCATATATAGCCTACTTCACACTCTTACTTTTTACCCCAGCCCAACAGGAAGACGGCTATTTAGGGTTGTGTTTAAAACACATGCAATGGAATTTAAAGTATTGCTCCTAGAGCACTGAACCAAATTCGACAAAACTCGATCAGCGTGAAGTCAAGACATTAAGAATGAAAAGGTGCCAAGGAATTTTTTATATCTCGAACGGTTTGGCCGTGGCGAGGAAACGAAATTATGGCGAGAAACATGAAACAGGATGTGTGTTATAACTTCAGCATACATTAACTGATCTTGATGAAACTTCAGCAGTGTTTTCGCTGTAAGAGACCGATCACATGGATGTGACTATTGTGAGTCAAAATTATAGCGCCACCAACTGGCAGCAGGAAGTGTGTCACTTTCAAAATGCTTTGAAACCAATCTCTTATTTTTAACCGATTTGCTTCAAACTTCATCTGTATAATGTAAATACACGGCAGATGTAGACCTGTGAATGAATTTTTGATATCTTTGATACTGTTGCCGTGGCAACGAATCGAACTTTAACATTCTTTTTTGATGCTTTTGGGACTCTTAGCATGCTTGAAATTGCTTGAAACTCAACAGATACATCACATTTATTAGCCAGTAGACATGTGCAACTATGGCAAAAGATTAAAGTAATGTCAAAAAAGTAAACACTAAAAGCCTCATATCTTCTAAAAATGTAATTATACATCATTTGTTTCTAAATTAAATTATACAAATATTATAACTTCCCCAATTTTTCCTTTTTTTTCATTTAAGAATTATGTTTACGTTCAAAAACAGCCAGAATTGTTGTAAAATTCATAAAAAAATAATAATCTGAGTCATACGTAGTGCTATACTGCCCTCTTGTGTTCAATATCAGGTAGGCCTATTGTGTATATTCCCACCGGTTAATCAACGTGTGACTCCGCTGGGACTTGGGAGCTTTTAAATCGCTTACTTAAAATCGAAAGTCGAAATACGGATGTCCGCACAAGACATTAATGGTGTGGAGTAGAGCGAGCATTTTAAATAAATTCCTATTAAGTAGGATTGAACTAAACAGAAAGAATGTTCACTCTGTTCTGCTGGTTCCTCGCTGGTGGATCATATGATTACTTTGTCATAATCTATGACAAAAATGCTATTATAAACCATATTAATAATAGATAATACACATTGCTCTTATTTTTGAAAAATACATTCATGAAAAACAAGATAACAAAAATCATAAAAAAAATATAGCCATGGCTGCTATAAATGTTTGAAATGCATAGGACAGATGTTTAATGACGCAGCAACATATAATTGAAAGGCAATTAATAATCTGTCATTACGTCACTGCATTATGATATTACGGCTCCAATACGGTGCAGCACAAAGCACTTATGTGCATCCCGAGCGGAGAATGATGTGCTTGAAGCCACATGAAGTTACAGCGCAGTGAGTCCGTATTGAAAAGTTCAAAGCACAAAGGAAATACATATTTATGAACAGTGTATTATACATTATCTATCTATGCAATAGTTTATTGAGCCTTTTCTTTTAAAGGTTTTAAATTTCAGTTACTGTGTGCGTGAAGAACAATTATAGTGCTCTGACTCTAGTGTTGTGATCTAACCGACAGCGTCCGACACCCGGTAGAAAGTAACACGGTTAAGTTACAGCAATAAAGTCCAGCAAGAAAAAGTTTCTTCATTCGAAAATATAGACCTTTAGACCTTTATCTTAAAGATCCAGTATAATAGGATTAACATTCAATCATCTTGAAGATCGTTTCATCATTGACTGTAACCGAATGTGACGTGCTGTTTGAATGCTGAATGGAGAATGACTGACAGGCGCAGAGAGGGAAAAGTTTGTGTTCTTGAATTTAATGACTTAAATATTAATTTCTATATCACATAATAGCTTCAGAACACTAATAATACAGTACACAAAAACTTTATGGTACTTTAGAAAGTTTTTGTGCCTTTGTGCCTAACATAGAATAGTATATGCACAATATAGAATTTGAATCAGCCTCGTCAAAGATGGCAGTGTCAGAGCCGATACCGATCCTGAGTATCTAATCGGCGCACTTCTTTTCAACAGTCAAATTGAAATTGAAATTGAAATTGCTTGAAACTCAACAGATACATCACATTTATTAGCCAGTAGACATGTGCAAAGTTTCAGAAACGGGCATAGTGCAAGGACTAAATAGCGCCACCTTTTGACAAAAGTGGGGTTGTTAGTTTTATCTACAGTTACAAAAATCGCTATATACATTGTACTCCTCAAGCCGGACAACTTTCTAATACATAGTCATTAGCTCGGACCAAGAGGAAGTCAGATATTTTGGTTTGAATATGGTGAGCCTCTCTCTGAGCCTACGTCCCTGTATGGCAAGCCCTTTTAACATTTAAAAGCTAAGTTTGCCTGTCCGGAATTAACATTGTAGATATCAACAACGTCTTTCTGTCTATTCGTAATTACATTTTGGATAGTTTGTATTATCATTTAAGATATCTGTAACATAATTGTGACTAGTCGAAATGACAGAGTATGGCAAGCCGTTTTAACATTTAATCATAAAAGGGCCAAAGCCTTCGGCACCGCCACCCGGGTGCATTTAGGTAACTAAAGGAACCGGGGTTGCGGTGCCACCGGCTTGGGCCCGCCATCGCTGCTCGCAGCTATAATTTTATTATTATTATTTGTAACCTTTTGGGCATTTTGGGGCCTTAACGTGCTCGAAAACTCTTGAAACTTTGCACATGGGTCAGAACCCGCGGCCATCAGAGCCGGGCTGAAGCTGGTACCCGGGCGTGGCAGGGCGGCTCGTCAGCGCCCCCTGGAACGGGGTCCGAACACTTGGTCCATAACTCAAACACGTTTGTATGTAATAATATGAAACTCGGTGCACATGTTGATCTCATAGTTTCATCTATACCTCGCGCTTTTACTTTTTACCCCAGCCCAACAGGAAGTCGGCTATTGAGGTTTGTTTGTAAAACGCTCGCAATGGAATGTTAAATACTCCTCCTAGAGCTTTGATCCAAATTCGACAAAAC
Source organism: Pimephales promelas (assembly GCF_016745375.1). Next base: position 17,874 of record NW_024121649.1, read on the forward strand.
TCGGTCAGCATGAAGTCAAGACATTGAGGATGAAAGTTTGCGAGGGGATTTTTGATATCTCGAACGGTTTGGCCGTGGCGAGGAAACGAAATCATGGCGAGAAACGTGAAACAGGAAGTGTGTTATAACTTCAGCATACATTAACTGATCTTGATGAAACTTCAGCAGTGTGTTCGCTGTAAGAGGACGATCACATGGATGTGACTATTGTGAGTCAAAGTTATAGCGCCACCAACTGGCAGCAGGAAGTGTGTCACTTTCAAAATGCTTTGATATCACCCTTTTATTTTTACCCGATTTGCTTCAAACGTCATCTGTATAATGTAAACATACGGCAGATGTAGACCTGTGAATGGATTCTTGATATCTTTGAAACTGTTGCCGTGGCGACGCATCAAACGTTACCATTCTTTTAGGATGCTTTTGAGACCCTTAGCATGCTTGAAATTGCATGAAACTCGACAGACACATCACATTTATTAGCCAGTAGACACGTGCAAAGTTTCAGAAACGGGCGTGGTGAGGGCTCAGTAGCGCCACCTTTTGACAAAAGTGGGGTTGTTAGTTTTATCTACAGTTACAAAAATCGGTATGTATATTGTACTCCTCGAGCCGGACAACTTTCTAATTGACACTCATTAGCTAGGACCCACAGAAAGTCAGATATGTTTGTTTGAATGTGGTCTTGCTCAATCTGAGCCTACATCTCTCTTTGCCTGTCTGTGTATGTGTGTGTGTTTGTAGGGGGAGGGGTCTTAACCATTTCACTCCTGTGTGTATGGCCTGCATAAAAAATAAATGCCTTAAGCCTGGTATTTTTTTAAATAAGTTTTTTATTTTTTATAAGTAAAGGCATATAACCAGTTTAATTGTAGTGCATTAATAGTTTTATATAATTAGTTTATTAATTAAATTAACTTGGTCCATAAACTTGATCTGAAAATTTGGTCCATAAATCAAACACACTTGCATGTAATAATATGACTTGAGTGTTAATCACATCATGTTTTCAGTTTGAATATAAAATATATAAATTATGTAAAAAAAATAAAGTTGATCCAGCTGGAGCGCAGGCTGAGAATAGCGCTGTCATGACTGGATCAGAGATCATCAGTCATGCCCTCTCATACCTTACGCGCACACCACGCCCACTTACATCAGATCACATCAACATGTCAGCCGGAGGGATACCGAGGGTCGCTTTCGGATTCAAGAATTTCTTACAACAAGATGGCAAAAGAACAGCGCTTTGCAAGACATGCAACGTTAAGATCGCGGACAGTCAGATGACAACCTCCAATTTCGTCCGTCATTTAAAGAGCCATTCTCAGTAAGTGCTTGTCAATTTGTTAATGTTATCTGGTTAGCTCGTTCGTAGTTAGCTAGCTAATGTAAGTTAAAGGAGAACTCCGGCGCAAAATTACACATTGTTACCTAGTCAACCGTTATCTGAGATTTGTTTTCATGACTGCCGAATGTAAATAGTTTTATCTATAAAAACAGTTTAGCCTATAAGTGACGTCCGACATTCTGCATATTGTGTTATTTTGTTAAGCCCCACTAAAGGCATAAAAAACTGTAAAGCACAATCAAGTTTTCACACTATATTCCAAGACTTCTAAAGTCATTCAATAGCTTAATGTGTGGTAAAATTAATATTTTAGTCTCTAAGTTAAAGTTAACGGAAAGTCATCTCGCCTCAGTCATTCTCCATGCATCAGCATTAGCGCGTCGCGTTCGGTTGCGACACGACGACACTCTCTTCAAGATCAATGTTCCCAATATTATACTTTATTTGTAGATAAGGCATAAAGGTCTATGATTTGCATAAAATGACTATCTTGCTGGAGTGGAGTTTATTGCCCTTTAGAATACACTAAGCATTAGTGCTGCACGATTAATTATATCGCAGTCGTAATAGCGATCTCAAACCTATGCAATTATATAACGCAAAATGCCGCGATTTTATATGAAATAAACAAAGTAGGGCTATTAGCGCAGCATCTCTTCTTTTTTGTCATCCTTTGACTAGTGTTACAAGATCCCCCTCTTATTGGTTCAAATGCCTTTTCGCATTTTGCACGACAAGAAGTGAAAAGCTGCCTGTGAGTGCCCTAGATTAGATGAGACGCATAATGCGCATGCACTGACCGTGTGCCAGCCCAGAATAAACAGTTCTCTTTCGAGCTTGAACGAACAATAGCACACACAATTATGCCAAAATGTGGTTTTGTCTAGTATCTTCATAACATAAGAAAAGTCTATGGATGAAAAGAGTTGTGCTATGAGGCGCGTGTGAGATCCGCGTCTCGGCAACGGGTGCTCTTAAAGGGCCAGCAGCGAATAAAGCGTTCTTTCAGTAAAGTTAAAAGAACAAAGGGAAATTAGAAAATTACTCACTGATCTTGAGTAAAGAACTTTTGTAGCTTTAATAAGGATTATTATATATATAATTTATGATTCAGGCAGCGCAGACTGTTTGATAACTTTATTCAATTTCTGTACCTGTTAAGACAGGAAGGGCACAGGTAAATATGTTTTTTATTATGGGTTTATGTGGGGATTGTTTGAAGTTCACTTAATTTAAAAGCTGTTATATATTTTTTTAAGCCTAATAATTTTTTAAAAAGTTGATGGCTTTCAATTGATGGAATCACTGTAATGTTGGTTTGGTTGATGGTTTATTGATCATTATAGGTGTTATCAATCATTTATTGTTGTTGTTGTTGTTTTTAGTTTGAGTTGAGAAATAAACATTAATCTGTGTGTGCATTTTACTTTAGAACCAAGCAAGTTGGACTCATGAAACCATTTTATTATATCGGAGTCGCAAATCGCAATTGCAATATTGGCTCAATAATGGCAATATGACATTTTCCCAAATCGTGCAGCCCTACTAAGCATAGATTATAGATACCATCCCTTCGCTATGTTCTTTTCAATGTGAAGCGTTGCGTGCTGTGACTTGGTGTTGCTTCAAGTGCATCATTCTGCACACGGGATGCGCATGATTGCTTATAATACTTTGGGGAGACAAGGGGGCGTGGCCTAAGGGAATATCACTCGTGATGTTAAGTGATGTTACCCCGCCATCGCTGATACAACCTTTAGCAGTCATGTTTTTGCTTCTTGAGAGAGAGAGAAAGTGTGTGTGTGTGTGTGTGTGTGTGTGAGCAGTGGCGGTTCTAGGCGGGGGCCTGGGGGGGCCAGTGCCCCTGCGACAACAAGCTTGGACCCCCTTGTGGCCCCCCTAAATGTGGAGTCAGTGTGAAATATTTTTTTTATAGTGTGTCACGCATTGAGCATGACAGTCACTCGTTTCAGTCTTTTGTCTCACACTCCCGTCACACATTGTATTTCTCATGCGGAAAAACTATTAATAATATATTTAATATACGCAATTTCTCTGGCCGCGCCGCTCTCACGTGAGAATCAAGCGCGTCTCGCCTGGAGTTCAGCAGTCGACCCTGCTACGCATCAGCCAATCAAAAAAAGAGAAGTGCTACTTAATAGCCAATCAGAAAAGGGCACTATTGTATCTGGGTAAAATTTAACGCAACAACCAATGAAAAAAAGCATATCCTGGAATTGTTCATATGATTCTGTTACATCTTCCGAAAGTTTCTTCACCCGTCCCACAGATGAAAAAA
>NW_024121650.1:0-21274 GCF_016745375.1 Pimephales promelas
GATGTACTCCAAGCTCTTGTGCTGCTTCTGTTATGAAGGACAAATGGACTTGAAATGGTCTGTCATGTCCAGTGTGACAGCTGTTACGGCATGACGCGATGTAAAGACTCTGGTCGGTTCTGATCAGGGGGGAATTTGCATATCATAATTAATAATTGATAATTAATAATTATTCATACAGATTTGGATCAGACCGGTCTTACATGTTAATTTATTAATTTTACCCATATGCATACATGTGCATCCCCGCAATCCCCACCAAATTAATTGTTATTGATTGCAAGGACCACGTTTTACAAGACAGGTAAATCAATTAGCTCAATTAAGTTATATAGCTTGTGAAAACAAATTCTGTGGCCACTAGAATCTGCCTTCCCTGCTATATAACCAAATACCCTCTAGGTATTTATAGTTCTGTAAAGCGTGTAGCTTAAATCGACATTTCATTGACCCGTATCATGAGCAAGACAATCAGTCAAGGTAAGCATATTTTGTATTTAATAAAGTTCCTACTTAAGCATTCACTACGTTACAATGATACATGTATTTACAAACATTAAAACACAAACTAAGACGACGCAGAGCGTTTAGACAATGGATACGCGCAAGTTAAGTGAGTTTGAGAGAGAGAGTGAGAGAGAGAGTGAGTTGTAAGAGAGAGAGAGAGTTACGTTCATCAAAACAGTCAGTTAACCTTTCTTGACACCCCAAAAACATCTTCTTAATGCTTCTTAGAAGCTCTAAAAGAAGGTATACTTGCAAGGCACATGTGGTCTGTGTGAGTCGTGGGCTCGTTGCTCGACCCGTTCGGGCCACGTGTCGGCTAGAGGTGCGCCGGTCCGGCGCGCGTGCGTCACGTGAAGCGCGGCCGCGGCATGTTTGCGCGGCCCGTCCCGGCTCGTTCATGGCTGCTTTGTTCCGTGGGGAGTCACGTGGCGTTCGTCGGCATTTAGCGCCAGTGTTTGAAAGGCTGAGAGTCTTTGAGGTGACGTTACCCGAGGAGATAGTTCGGCAAAGTCCACTTCCTTTCCTGGAAGACGAACTTGGTAGTCCACTTGAGGAAAAGATGAAACTTTTAGACGAACAAAAGGAAAGACCCATGGTTGGATCAGAGTCCCGTGAGGTTTACATGTTGAGCGCTGGAAAGTTCAGAAGAGAGAGGGCGGACCTGCGTTCTCACATTTATCACCTTGGAGAAATCCATCCCCTTCCTGTTGGCTTGAGCCAATCGGAGAGTGGATGTTGCACGCGGGAAGCTTTCTTTTGTTCCTCAGCGCGCGCTTCTCGTGGAAGGGGGTGTGTTAAATGAGGGTTTTGCAATAGCAATTTGATCTTCATTGGCAGTACAACGAATTAAAAATACACTTTACTTTACATCTCTATGCATATTCGAGTGTTTCATTCAATAAGCATTCTAGAGATATCAAGGAACATTATGTTATATCAAAGGAATATACACTTATGTTTCAAATGCATGACGAAGGTATTTTTAATTCCTATTTAAACTGTGACCAAACAAAGTTATTTCACTGTGACATGGGGAAGACACATATACATAAAAACCATTGAAAACATTTTGTTGAATGTTTTTAAACACCAAAAGTCCTTCTCTTTGTTCAAAAACATTCCACACATTCCGATGTGTGGGGGAAGTGAAAGGTTTGTGTGTGTGTGTATGTGTTGATGTAACTCGCCTGGCCAAGATTCATTACATCTCCCCCTTTTCGTTAGGTGAAGTCCTTGTGTGACTTCATCGAACGACACCATCGCAATGGACGGATGGCAGGTGAATCATGAGGGTCAGGTGGCAGGCGGCGGCTAGGCTGAGGTAGGGGCTCAGCTTGCTGAGGTTTGACGCAGTCTCCAGCGTGGTACCCTCTTCCTGAGGGTCCCGTGGTGGCTGTGGAGGTTTGCATTTCCTTGCCTCTTGTGCAGCGTGGATGTCAAGTGTCAGGGTGTGGTTGATTACCGTAGAGGTACCCAGTGCAGAATCAGCTGCAGTCCAGGATTGGACTACCGGTGAGGCAGTTGTGCAGTGCAACAGGTGTGCAGTTGAGACACAGCGGTCACTGGGAACAAGTCCAGTTTGGCTGGACCCCTTCTATCATCGTTCATAATTCCAGTTCTGGAATCAGGGTGAAATCGTGGGTTTCGTCCTGGCTGGGACTTGACTCAGGCTCGGTGCAGCAGGGTAGCTCGGGTCTTGGAGCAAAGGCTGCTTGGTGAATTTTAGCAAAGTCATTCTGGCAGACAGTGAACAGTTGTCTCGCTGGAGCTCACTTGTCTGGTTCAGTAGAATGCTGTGTGCGTTGCGGATTTATCACAGTTCCTTTCAATTTCTTGATGGTCTGTGAGGAGGCACTCTGTGTTGTGAGTTACCTTTTGGCTGTGGAATTTCAGTTCGTTTGGTTGCTGGACAGGCCGGTGTTTGACTGCGTACTGACAGCAGCGGCGTGGGAGTCCATTTAGCTCTGCTTGCGTGGCAGTCGACCATATGCTGCCTGATGTCGGACCCGGCGGTGAGGCGGTCGACAGTAGCTGTCCTCTGGTTGGCTGGAGGCACAGGAAGACGACCACAGCAGCATCCTGTAACAGAGACAGGGGAGAGAGAGAGAGAAAGGGAGGAAAGAATTCAGCGGCTGTCGGCTGGGACAGTCTGATGCCTTTGAGGATGCCGAGATGTCCTGGTGCTGCGGTGTGCAGCCCACATGGTGCGTGACTGGGCATACACTGGCATATCCCCCTTTCTGCACCGTGGCAGCACAAGCCGTGGCGAAGTGATGTCACGAGGTGCATGAAACTGAGTTGTAGGGCCGTTGAGCAGCATGTTCTTGGTGTGCTGCCTGATGTGTCCGACGGCAGGCTTGGGAGGTTGGAGGGGTAAAGAGGTGGTAGTTTCAGAGTTCATTTGGTTAGTCAAAGTCTTTAGTGAGCTGAAAGGTGCAGAGTAGCAAGTTCACCTCTCCATTTGGTGCTGAGGCTGTGCCTTCATGGCTGGCTGCGGGAGTTCTTGTGACCTCTGTGACCTGCCAGTTAGGTTCTCTTGACCTGTATGACTGGAGGGGGAGGGGTTCTTGAACTTGAGCTCAGGCATTCAGTTGTTTAAAGTCTATTAAAGGCTCAAAGCGATCTAACAGATCTTGGGCAATCAGAAGTGGGTACGTGATCGTTCGTGATCGGTACCCTGGGTGAATCAGGCTCATAGGACCAAATGGATGAATGGGAGCAACCTGTTTTGAGCCAGAAGTTGTTTTGGCTGTAGGGTTTTCATTCAGCTCACATGTTTGGGCTTTGAGAGTGCGTTCTTGACTCTTAGCTTTAGCGGTGAGTCTTTCGAAGAGTTGGGCTGACATTAGCGTGATGTTTGAGCTAGTGTCTGAGAGGCCTTCGAGGCTCAAATGATTGTCTCTCGTGGTGGCTATGTAGAGTCTTTTGTGCCACCCCCTTTTGTTTAGGGTTCCCAGAAGTTTAGGCATCTGGGCTGGTGTTGTGATCGATGAGCGGTTAGGACCGGTCTTGTGTGGGACACCGGACTGTCATGCTCAGGTTGTGCAGCTGTCAGTTGTGGTGGCTGCTTGGTGTTGTCGCTTTGTGATGCGACCGTGAGCTCTGTGGTCTGATGCTGACGAGCAGTGTTCTGGGTGTCTGGCTTGGGTCTTGCGCTGAGACATAGGATGTCTGACTTGTCTCCTTGTGATGTCTCGTGCAGAAACGCTTTCAGCACCTTCAGGATTTCTGCCGTCTGTGACGTGGCTGCACTGTTGTTATCTGATGTGTGCTCAGACTTGTGCTTACCAGTGGCGTGTTGAGAGGGTACCGCTCTGGGCTGGTTGGGCTTGAGTCTCTTGGTGCTGGGCGGTCCATTCTGGGTCGCCGGCTGGCTTCCAGAAATGTTTCAGAGCTCTTGCTCTGGGGCGTTAGATGAGCACCATGACTGTTGTGTTGCCCTCTGCTGGCCTGGAACGGTTTAACTCTCAGTGAAGGTGTTTGTGATGTATGGGGTGCCTTCTAGGGGCAGCTCTGAGTCGTGCTCAGAGACAGGTTAGTCTGAGGGTTTTTACACAGTCTTTTCGGACAAAGTCTTTGCTTAATGTGAGCTTTGCGGGCCCAGTCTCGTAGCTGAGGTAGACAGGCTACAAGCACAGGCCAGGGTGCTTATCGACTAACTCACTGTGGGATGCAGGTTTTAAGGGAACAAAGTTCTGAAACTGGTATCCTTTTCATACCTGATGGTTTGCTTCTCGAAGTAGGCTTGCCGAAGTCGGTGGAGTTTCAAGTCGGTCTTACTTGATGTCCACGGTGGTGATAACCCTTGGTCTGATTCTGGATCAGGGAGTTAAGCGATCAAAGCTTATTGCAACAGCTGGTAGTCCATTTTGACAGTCTCTGTTTGACGATCTAGGAAGCTGTGCACCTCGCGACTGGACGTAATCCATATCAAGCAGAATCTGTTTCATGCAGTCATGTTGGTTAGACAGTTTGCAAGTGAAAGTCTTGTCTGCATGTCGTGGGTAGATGCAGGGTCCTGAGTGAATCTTGGGCCCTTTCTGGTTAGCTTTGTTGCATCCTTTTTGGAGCCATGCCGTGGTTTGGGGCAGTGGTTCCTTGGCAGGTTGAGGTCGGTTTAAGCAGGGGCTCTGTGGCATTCTGGCACACTTGTTGTGAGTGACTAATGCATGGCCCTAAAAGTTCAGAACTACTGCTTAATAAGTTAGTTAAGTGTTTAGCATAAAGCTAAGTGTCTCTTGTGTCCTTATCTTAGCTGTGCATGTTAGGGCTAAGTCTTGTGTGGTTCCGAGCGTATTTCCTGGAAAGGACATATCCGAGATGAAATAAATAACATAAGGTGGTCCTTATGACTAAATTATTTCTCTGGACTTAGCTGGTGGTCCACTATGGCTCGACGAAGTGAACAATAATAGGAAAAGGACCGCTTTCTTATTTAAATTCTGCTTATTATCGACCCTCAGGACTCTAGTAGTGCCCTAGTAAATTGTTGAAATTACTTGCGTTGCAGGGTCACAAACGAGTGCATTGGTTGAAACTAAGCCAAAATAACAAATAAGGGGGTCTCTGTTTCCTTTCTGGGCCCTATTGGGAATAGAACCACACTTGGACAAGAGAGGAAATGAAATTAAATCATATAGATGACCTAAGGGAATAGCTGCTTGCTATTATCATCAAGGTCGAAGGAATGAAATAATCAATGAGGCAAAATAAAATTAAAATTAAAGCAAAAGGAAATAAAGTGATCAAAACACGGGAATGATCTGAGGTCAAGAGTGTTCAGTGGCATTAGTGACTAAACTTTGGATTTGCTTTGATCAACACTATAGTGGGTTGTAGCGGTTGGGTGTTCAAAACCACATTGTGTGTCCCTCCAAAGCTTTAGTCAACATGCCGATGAAAATTCCTACGGTTACACGCGTTATTCTGTAGTTAGTCACGCAGTTTTCATGTAGTTAAACTTAAGTTTAATTAACAAGGCATCTGCGAAGTTCGCCCTTAGCGTTAAGTTAGTAATAGCAAGGAGTATTCCTAACCCTGTGAAGGTAAACTTTAGCTAATAAGAATGGTAAACATGGAAAGTGAGTAATTTAAAACCCTAACTGGTGTTGAGAAAGTATTCTAGAATACTTTGCACTGTGGAACACGAGCGGTGAGTAAGGGTTCACGTAAATGATGCTAACTCTTAACTGTGGAGGTTATTCAGCTTAGCCTAAGTTAGCTTGATGCTAAGCTAGGTTAGCTTAGCCGGAGTTAGCTTAGTGCTGGGTTAGTTTAGCTTAGCCTAAGTTAGCTTGATGCTAGGCTAGCCACCCAGGCTGGTTTGCTTACAAAAGTGACATTACAAGGTAACACTTCCTGTGACAAGTTGTTGTCATGGGAACCAGAGCGTGTCAGAGCAATTCAACAGTATCTGAAGAATGTCTGTATATTTTACATGAATCATGCACGTTTTAATGGGTTAAAAGGAGGCGCCTATACTTTATGATTTTCAAGAACTTTGGTTGCATTCAGTAAAACGCAAATGTGTTTTGGCATTTGCTGATTTTCTCATGGAACTCTGTTCTTTACTTTACACGTCTTCTATTTGTTTACAAAGTAAGGAAATAGATTTGCTGCAAGTCAAAGCTTGTCTTGTTCTATTTGTTTACAGAGTAAGGAAATAGGTTTGCTGCTGAGTCAAAGCTCGTCTAAGCATATATAGGTACGTCTCTCTCATGCATGAGTGTTAGCTCTTCCGCGAGTAACTTGTTTTGATCGTTTAGTGGCTTTCTGCTTGTCGATGCAGCTAAAATTTAGGTGAATTACATCAATCTAACAATAACATTAAGGCCTTTACTTTGTAGAAAGGGGGAGCGTCTCCCAGGTCTACCTACATATAACTCTGTCCTGGGCTTCCTTCGTCAGGAACAGGTTTAGTCATACCGCGATTTGGATTTCTTTTTAACCAAAGCAGAATAGATATCGGTACAGATTACAAGCTGCTGAGGTGATACCTTTGTTACACAGACTTACGCTTTAATGCTGACGTTCTTGATATCAGTTGGGACTCTAAGGCTGTTTTTTTTTTCAAAGTAGAGATGTCAATTCCAGCTATTTGTTTTATCTGCATTTAGATAAGCCAGCGATCAAGATGCGTGTTGCACGTTGCGTTTTAGTTGGGTCGCGATGATCGAGTGCACGCCTGTAGGTTAACAATAGTTAAAACTCGGGTGATTTTACTACACTCTGTCGTCAGGGTAACGTACTGTATGCCCTGTTCGGAGTTGGTGTTTTCTGTAATTCTTCACTGTCACGAAACCTAATGATTAACGGTGCTGATTTAAACAACATCTAGAAACTGTCTGTTTCAAAAGAGTCGTGCATAGTCCGTCGGCCGTTGAGGCTTACATGCCTATCTCAGATTCCTTTAACTTAGTAAAATTCTAATTCTACAAACGCAGAGTCTTGCACGGTGTTCGTGCTGTGTGTCTTCTGGTTCTGCAGTTCAGAATAATTTGGGGTTTGAGGAATTTTTACTGGGGGCCTTCACGCCTCGTTGAGTGGGCATGGTGTGGGGCCGAGAGAACTATGGTGACTGACGGGTTTTGGAGGGAAAGTTTCTTGAAACTGGCGTCCTCCTCAGTTACAGGTTCGTTGTAAGTTCCACAGAAAACTCGTTCGGGGCCGGTGGTGATGGTACAGGCCCTCCGGGGTCTGTCTTGCTGGGTGTCGGTGTCGTGTTCACCGGTTGGAGACAGCAGGTGGAAGGTCACCATCTTGTAGATTGTCAGAGATGTTGTGGAAGGCGGGCTTTTCCACCCCCCTTTTTCAGCTCTTGTGCATTGGCTGAAATGTGCAGACTGGTCAGGGGAAGCTTGTGGTGTGTGTCCTTCCCTTTCCAGTCATGCTGCAGTCTATCAGAGTGTTGCAACTCTGTGGGTCAAGTTCGTGTTCGAGATCTTGTCTCTGCTGAACGAGCTTGTGGGTGGTCGCACGGGCCTCTTGCGCAGGCCGTGGCTTTTGAGTCTCTTTCAGTTCAGTCTCTGCTCTTTGCAAGAGACTTCACTTTGTCGGAGTTTCTCGTTGAATTCTTTTTAGTTCTTTTCTCTGACTATTCTTCTTCAGTCTATGTAGAAAATTAGACAGGGCAGTTTGAAGTCTTTCCACTTCCTTCGGTAGCTCGGGGTCGTCATCCTCGGCGTTACAACCTTGTGCTCCAGGGCGATGCGGCTCCTTTCGCGGAGGCGTGCGTGTGCGTTGAGCTGGTGAGCGAGGTTGTGACGTGTCTGGCCCAGTCTTTGTCAGCTGCTCTTGGCTCGGGGCTCTGAGTCGCTGGTGGCTTTGGGCAGGGATGGAGATGTCATGAATCTCAGCCATGTCTCCAGGTTGTCCCAGGTCGTCCCAGCGGGTTGTGGGACTGTAGGACTGGAACATACTGCCTTCACTGTGGACGAGAGGAACACAACACACACAGACAGACCAATGCCAGTTCGACTACTTTTAACGAGCTATAATACAGGCTAAGCCGTGTATGAGAATTTTGGTTAACTGATGCAGACAGTTAAACCGTTTGGTGGGACAATTTGGGTAGGTCATCATGGGTCTGAATGAAGGTTTTTGACAGGGCGCTAGCTTAGGGGTCACCTGTTGGTGCTAACGACTTGGTTGTCAAACTATTCTTCAGCTTTCCTTGGTGTGTCAGAGAGGTTCTGTCTCTAGGTGAACTGAAAGGAACAGAGCACAACAGAACAGAGCAATGGCAATCTAGCAAAGTTTGAAGTAACATGCAACCATCAGAGATGGGGAGGTCTGTACTAAAATGGCAGTAGTACACCAGCAGTGTTAGAAAGGGGAAGAAGAGAAGGCCTAAGCCTGTTTGGAGCCGGTTTGTGGCTCGGAGAGGAGGAAGCCAACCACTTCAAATTACCAGGGGAATCTCTAGGTTCTGTGGCAAATAGTAAGTGGATGGGTTTTAATACCTTTTCTAGTTTGCCTGGGGTGAAATGAGGTCATTCTGGCCGGAGTCAGCATCGTGGTTGGTCCTTCTGTCGCCCCACACATGACAGCAGTGTCCCGGGCCTTTCGGTGCATCTGTACCGAGGTGCGCCCTCTCAAGCAACTTGACCTTGAACACAACCGGCGGTGCCAGATTGGTGATATCGTGTTGCGGGCTGCACCAACAGAAGATACAGAAAAGTCAGAGACTCGCGCTCAGTCAGTGATGGTGACTCAGATCAGACGAACCAGCTCGCTGGACCCCAGGCAGAGATGACTGTCAAATCATCACAGCACGAGAGAGATTTCTACTTGCAAACACAAAACAGAATGAAGAACAAGTGTACTTCAATGTGAATTAAAGCTCCTTTATCTAAATCAAATTGAGTGTTTTTTGTAGAAAAATCAAAGGCAACAGCTTTACTAAAATTATGGTATAAACAAAAAGGAAATTATGACAATGTTACTTATCAGAATAACCTAGCCTCCATTCAGGAAAGGGATAGAGTGCCGCAATGAAGAACACAGGAGGAAGCGAGCTGTAGTGGCGGGTTTTGGCCACTAAGGGTTTTGGGCCACTTCCTGCTAGTGTTTCACCGGGCTGACAGAGAGCTTGATTTAAATTGCATTCAAACTGACTTAAACACAATTCAAATTGAGCAAATGCATAGGGGTTAAGTAACCATTAGATTAGTAAGGATACAGTTGTACCGAGACCAGATCAAAATTATTAAAAATAATTTGAGGAGGAAATATAGAAATAAAGCCATAAACAATTCCCAATGGGAAATGAGAGAATTAATTCAAATTAACTTCGAAATTTGTCTGTTTCAAACCAAATTTGAATAAGTGTAGGAAATTAAAGGTTGGTGTCATATTTGATGATAATCACGATTACGGTGAGGGATCAGTGATAACCAGAATACAACCAACAGTGAGAGAGCCATGCGAACAGAGTGAGGTTAGCTGATGACTTAGCAAAGGGACGGCCACAAGGGGGCGCTTTCCTCTAAGTGGTCATCAGAAGCTGCTAAGACTTAATTCTGAATTTTAAATTCAAATGTCATTTGAACCAAATTCAAAACAAGTGCACACGGGCAAGGTAAGGAAAATCATGTTATTACAACGAGGCTGTAAATTGCACATGCATTGAAAGTTAGAAAAACTAGTTCAAAATTTCAGTAAGAAAATAGGAATTTTCTAACAGAGAATTTTGAGGAAGAGATGACCTAGCTGTTACTGTCCACACGATGGCGCCACTGCGCTCACACGGGGTAAAGTCAGGACACCGGTGGAAATTTGATACTGCAAAGCACTCAAGGGCGCACCCTAGTGTCTGGCAGTAGTATTACAACCAGCCCCCTGACCCGGTGATTTATTCAGAGGGAGTGGAGCGTTACCACCCTCCCTGCTGTATAATCATAAATATTACGGAATTTTAAATCTCGACGGATTTCTTTCCGGTACTATATTTTACAAGCACGTTTGGCAGGATTTTTTTTTTTTTGCGTTGTGCAAAAGAAAACAGGAATTACTCGTCTGTTTCAAAACTCCAAATAACATTTATCAAAACTAGTATTAATGATTGGAATGTTCTCAGTTTTGGATTTTTTTTTTTTTGCTATATTTGTTTAAAACACGTTCGCAGGTTTTCTTAGCTGCATTGTGCAAAGGAAAACAGGAATTACTCGTCTGTTTCCTGCTCCAACAGGCATATATCAAATAGCACTTATGATAATATGCTTGGCGGTTTTATACATTGAGTAGCTAAGTCAATGTTTTTTCAACCAGGAGCTTATCGTTACTCTAACGATTATAATATAAGGCCTTTTAAGAACAGTAAAAGAGCATCGTTTTACCGTATCTTTTCTTCGACACTATTCGGAGAATTTCGTCCGGACAGTGGAGTTAAAATTATTAAAAGTGTCGTTTATGCACAGAGGTTTCTCTTCCATCTGTGCCAGAACAAATTTAATACTATGGAAACTGCAGTTTATTTTTAACAATTAACAGTGACTAAAATGTTTGAACATTTAGCAGCTTGTTAAATGTGCTTGACTGAGGCGGCTTTCGTGCCCAGATCAGTCATATCATGAGTTCGCAAAGCGTTCACTCCGATGCGCGTGTAATATTAAATATTACATAAACAATATTAAATAACAATATACACATTAGCTTGAAATTGATTGCTCATAAACAAGTTTGAAATGCCCGCATTCTCCACCAATGTAAAGACTCTGGGTCGGTTCTGATCAGGGGGGAATTTGCATATCATAATTAATAATTGATAATTAATAATTATTCATACAGATTTGGATCAGACCGGTCTTACATGTTAATTTATTAATTTTACCCATATGCATACATGTGCATCCCCGCAATCAACCACAAATTAATTGTTATTGATTGCAAGGACCACGTTTTACAAGACAGGCAAAATCAATTAGCTCAATTAAGTTATATAGCTTGTGAAAACAAATTCTGTGGCCACTAGAATCTGCCTTCCCTGCTCTATAACCAAATACCCTCTTAGGTATTTATAGTTCTGTAAAGCGTGTAGCTTTAAATTGACATTTCATTGACCCGTATTATGAGCAAGACAGTCAGTCAAGGTAAGCATATTTTGCATTTAATAAAGTTACTACTTAAGCATTCACTACGTTACAATGATACATGTATTTACAAACATTAAAACACAAACTAAGACGACGCAGAGCGTTTAGACAATGGATACGCGCAAGTTAAGTGAGTTTGAGAGAGAGAGTGAGAGAGAGAGTGAGTTGTAAGAGAGAGAGAGAGTTACGTTCATCAAAACAGTCAGTTAACCTTTCTGGACACCCCAAAAACATCTTCTTAATGCTTCTTAGAAGCTCTAAAAGAAGGTATACTTGCAAGGCACATGTGGTCTGTGTGAGTCGTGGGCTCGTTGCTCGACCCGTTCGGGCCACGTGTCGGCTAGAGGTGCGCCGGTCCGGCGCGCGTGCGTCACGTGAAGCGCGGCCGCGGCATGTTTGCGCGGCCCGTCCCGGCTCGTTCATGGCTGCTTTGTTCCGTGGGGAGTCACGTGGCGTTCGTCGGCATTTAGCGCCAGTGTTTGAAAGGCTGAGAGTCTTTGAGGTGACGTTACCCGAGGAGATAGTTCGGCAAAGTCCACTTCCTTTCCTGGAAGACGAACTTGGTAGTCCACTTGAGGAAAAGATGAAACTTTTAGACGAACAAAAGGAAAGACCCATGGTTGGATCAGAGTCCCGTGAGGTTTACATGTTGAGCGCTGGAAAGTTCAGAAGAGAGAGAGGGCGGACCTGCGTTCTCACATTTATCACCTTGGAGAAATCCATCCCCTTCCTGTTGGCTTGAGCCAATCGGAGAGTGGATGTTGCACGCGGGAAGCTTTCTTTTGTTCCTCAGCGCGCGCTTCTCGTGGAAGGGGGTGTGTTAAATGAGGGTTTTGCAATAGCAATTTGATCTTCATTGGCAGTACAACGAATTAAAAATAGACTTTACTTTACATCTCTATGCATATTCGAGTGTTTCATTCAATAAGCATTCTAGAGATATCAAGGAACATTATGTTATATCAAAGGAATATACACTTATGTTTCAAATGCATGACGAAGGTATTTTTAATTCCTATTTAAACTGTGACCAAACAAAGTTATTTCACTGTGACATGGGGAAGACACATATACATAAAAACCATTGAAAACATTTTGTTGAATGTTTTTAAACACCAAAAGTCCTTCTCTTTGTTCAAAAACATTCCACACATTCCGATGTGTGGGGGAAGTGAAAGGTTTGTGTGTGTGTGTATGTGTTGATGTAACTCGCCTGGCCAAGATTCATTACACTGTGTTCTTATCTTGATATCTAGATGCAACTGTTTCAGTTTCTCATTGGTGAAAAGGAGAGTTTGGGAAAAAATGAATCTTTTCCTGTGTGTCCTGCAACTCCTTCTAACAAGGCTGGAATCTGTAGTCCACAGGTAACTAGAGAAGGACTTATTTTATTTATTTATTTTTTTTTTTTTGGATCTTACTCATAATACCAAGAAATTTCCACAAGAAAATTAAATGGATATAAATATATACGTGCACACACACACTTTTGAAATGGCTGACCTCCTTTGAAACGTACCTAGATGATTATGGTTATTGTCCAATAACCTTCAAAAAAGACAAATATGAACAATTAATTGGCACTTAATAATCCACCTCAGTATCCTATGGAACATTTTTTTAAATATTGCACCTTAACAGCAACTAAGGAGGTCGAAGCTTAACAAAGGGTTAATTAATGTTGATTCTGGCTCTTTTGCTGATGTCAAGATTAGAACTTTCTCTAGTTTTCTTTTCCTGGCTCTCATTCTCCCCTTTGTTTCCTGTTAAATTTCACACCCGTGGATGTCTCTTATTCAAAAGAACGTGAATATCATATCATTCAGAAGTGAGAACAGGATGTTTTAAAAGCACTTTGTATAGTGTGTTGAAACTACTGTTACTCTTGCCCAGTTCTGTTCACAGCTGCTCTGTTGGACTCTGATTTATGTGCGAGTAGACGCTAGAGTTTGCCACTGTAATACTGGGGGTGATGAAGTTTATGAGCCTGGCCTGTTTAAGCTTAAGGGGTTGTGGAAAAAGCCAGTCCTCTATACAACATGAGTCCAAGTCCGCTAACTGACTCATCATCAGTAAGGAAGAACGGAAGAGTATGAACTGTTCCTGTTAAAAAAGCAAACCATTTACTCTTTCATTTTACATATGAGTTTTAGTACAATACAAATCATCCCACCTAGTAGTTGTTAAATTTTTCTTTCAGATACAGCGAGTCGTCAGGAGAGTTTTCTGTTCTTATTTGGGCCTTCTGGTGAACTGTAAGAATGACCTGGCCCTTGTGTACACCCTGGACAACCCTAAACGCTCTCTGGGGCACATCGCCTTTACTGACCTGAGACATGCTGCATGCAACAACGGCTCATCTCTTTTCTTGGTGAATTTGCAATGACTTGCACTTTTAGAATAGAAAAGATTTAATATTTTCTATGTAAAATGTAAATAAAAAGATGTTTAGTTGAACAAATGTAGGTTTTTTTTAAGCTTAATGTGAATGCTGATTAATTGCCTTTTTGCATTTTCAGACAGTGACATCGTTTATCAGGGCCATACAGCTGGGAGGAAAGGGGTACGCCCCACCTGAATCTCACCCCTTAAGGAAGCACATAAAGGGTTTATCGGAATATCTCAATTTTGTCGATCAGTGTCAAGACATTTTAGGAGAAACCCCCAATCCAAGGTATGCTTTCACGCATTATTTGCCCTAAATAGGAACTCTAGGAACCGTGTGTCCAACATTGGTAAATGTAGAGCCGCAATGTGGACTCAAGACATTTGCAGTGTTCAAAATGGACTCATATATATACATATAAATATATATACATCAACATTTAATTTATTTGAACATAAATATTGTAGTTATAGTATTAAGTGAAGAATCGGGTATAATTCCATAAAGTTTCTAGTTGCTCACATGACTTCACACTGTTTGAAATTTAATATTGATAATATATTATAATGTTGCCCTGGCATAATAATAACCCAATTTTGTGTAAAATATCAGATTATTTATTTATTTGGCATTGGCAAGTATATATATTTTGTAAAGCCAGTAAGTTTATGAGGAGTTTACTTTTCTAATAGCCATTGCTTTGAATCAGTTGCAAGGAATGTCATGACCTGGCCTTGACCTCCTTTGCATCTCTCTATCATAAGTGCACGACCCCAGATGAGAGATAGAAGCCTTTGATTTATACAGATTTTGTATCGCATTGCTTGGCTCAAAGAAAATGTTCCTGATCTGTATGTAGATCTGTTGGTCTCCTATCTTTAAAACGGATCCTCTCGTCTTTTACCCGTTATCTATTGATGCATGTTCCTATTCTCTGAAACGCAGCCTTTAATGACGTCTGCACCAGTATTAATGAAATCGCCTGAATTGTTCAAGCATGTTTATCTGAGGAACATCAAAGTGTGTTGTTCTAAACAGCAAATGGCGACTTGTCCCACCTTAGTTTGATAACTCTGATTAAAAGTCATAACACTGATATTCTGCCATGATAAGTTGCACTTCAAAACATCCAAGCAAATCTCCACTAGACATTTGGCAGCACAACACTTGGAGCTGCATTGTATGGATGATTGGGGTTATTCAGAATGGACGCAAGATCATTTCCTGGAGTGCATCAACTTAATTTTTGATGGAAGTGCCTTGAACCTAGTGCATGTGGCCCTGTTCACCACCACCACGTCTCTTCTCTGATGAGAGAGTGCGAACGCTGAGCCAAAAGGGGTCTTTCATCGGCCTGCTACCCTGCCTGTGCAGTTCCCCACCTCCCAGCACCTTGTGGAGTACTGTATTACCACACACAAACACTCCTTACGGGGGAATCGGGGTCTCTCGTACAGCTAACATCTGTTTTCCCAGATGATTCTGTTACTGTAATTCCCTTTCACAAAAGCAAGGTCAGGGATTCAGGGCGGCCTCTTTCCCGCTGCAGCCCAAATGTTTACATTTATTAATCTCTTCATATATTCACACATAAAGTGAGGTGGAGTTCAGCAATAGCACTGGTCTGGCACTAAAACCTTCTGGATCCTCCTAGACCACATTTTTACATGAGTTATGGAGTGGTCACTTTAGATTTTAATCATGCAAAATTATTTTTCTGCAATAAATGTCATCTTTTTATAATGAATAATTAATATTCAGGAGTTTGACAGTCATGGAAAATCTGAAAGCTCTATTTTTTTAAAAGGCCTAGAGAATCATTTCAGTGCAGTGAACTCATTGTTATGTTCAAGAAACCAATTTGAAATGATTCGAGCTTTGTGATATGGTGCATTATCCTGCTGGAAGTAGCTATCAGAGGATGGTACATGGTGGCCATAAAGGGATGGATATGGTCGGAAACAATGCTCAGGTATTTAAACGATGCCCAATTGGCACTAAGGGGCCTAAAGTGTGCCAAGAAGACATCCCCCACACCATTACACCACCACCACCAGCCTGCACAGTGGGAACAAGGCATGATGGATCCATGTTCTCATTCTGTTTATGCCAAATTCTGACTCAACAGAAATCAAGACTCATCAGACCAGGCAACAATTTTCCAGTCTTCAACTGTCCCATTTTGGTGAGCTCTTGCAAATTGTAGCCTCTCTTCCCTATTTGTAGTGGAGATGAGTGGTACCCGGTGTGGTCTTCTGCTGTTGTAGCCCATCCGCCTCAAGGTTGTGTGTGTTGTGGCTTCACAAATGCTTTGCTGAATACCTCGGTTGTAACGAGTGGTTATTTCAGTCAAAGTTGCTCTTCTATCAGCTTGAATCTGTCGGCCCATTCTCCTCTGACCTCTAGCATCAACAAGGCATTTTTGCCCACAGGACTGCCGCATACTGGATGTTTTTCCCTTTTCACACCATTCTTTGTAAACCCTAGAAATGGTTGTGCGTGAAAATCCCAGTAACTGAGCAGATTGTGAATCTTGCTGTGGAAAGTTGTGGAATCCCTGAAAAACCCATCCAGAATGTTAATGTACAAAAGTGTCCCACAACACGGAGAAAAATCTCCTTTGGCAGTTGTGACTGCGCATTTAGGATTGGTGAAATTTGAAAATATGTGTTTTCTTGATTGTCTGTCTTTTCCCAAACAGAGAAGCTGGATCCAAGTTGGTGTCTAGGATTAGAGCTGCTTTGGTCAAAGGCCGCAGTGCTGGAGACCCAGTATACCTTGCAGCAGAGGACACTGACAAAAGTCTCAAGGAAAGGATCGGTCAAATACACACCACGCAGACGCAGTCAGTGGTTGACACAGGAATTAGTCCAGCCAGGGTAAAACATAGTTGATGTACTATATTTTCGGAATTTCTCCAAACCAGCATTATTAGTAAGACACAATGTTTAATTTTTTTTTTAGCCCAAAGCATATGCCATAAACCACTCTACTGCCTATGGGGGCCGAGAGACTGTGAAGGTTCTGATGGTCCTCTTGGATGAAGAGGCACTAGCCCCGCCCTGCAGGAACAAGGTGGAACTGCTTTCTGAAGATCATGCGATTCTTAATGGCAGCGCTGGAGTTTGTCTTCTTACCCTGTACAAGTGAGTTACACCACTTTGATGGTACGATTAAAAGGCAATGATCTTACAAATTGACTATGTAATGAGCAGTCGTGGCCTAATGGTTGGAGAGTCCGACTGGTAACCCAAAGGTTGCGGGTTAAACGTACTATACCATTATTGGCATTTACATGGCACTTTCATTTTCACTAATCAAAATTATCCCCATGGAATTCCCTTGCGAAAATGACTAAAACACTGCACGGTGCATGCCAGGTCGGTAGTTGTCAAAAATGGTAGTTGTTAAAAAAAAAAAAAAAAAAAATTCAATTAGTATCATTGTTCTTGTTTTCTTCAATTATGCAAAAATACAGTTGTAGAGTTAGTAGATATTTCCTGTCTATTTGATCAGTTTAGTCCTCTTTTGACAGGTGTGGCAAAAAAAGTTAATTTGTGTTAATTGGACTAATTCAAACTGACTGTTGTTGCAGTTATTTATTTTTATGTCGAATTATTAACACCACGTTTTATTCTTCAGTTATTCAACTTGTTCTCGTTCCAATTTGTGCCTATAGATCTCCAGAAGCTCCTACGGGATCTTCTCCAAAACCTTTACGGAACCGCGTCTTGAGCCAACAAGAACATATCAAGTCCAAGGTAAAGAATCATCTGGGTTGTAAGCAGAGACCCTGGTCTCAAATAGCGGTCAAATAAAAATTGAATGTGACGCTTGATTTTTAAAACAGACAGCAAGTAATGCATGTTCACAAGCTATATCATCTGCTTCCTCTGTTTTGTAATGTGCAAATTTATACACTACAGCTGTTTTTAATGCAAGGTGCTTGTGCAGCGGGTTTCCTGTTATATAAAAACAACCACTGAGTGTGTAAGTTAGTGTAGTACAGTACACTCCTAACTTGAACTAATAACCTCTGGCAGTGATGCGCACTCACACTTCAAGCCTATCTTATCCAGAAAACATTTTAAATGGTCTTGGTGGGCTGTGAGAAGAAAGATTATATTTGCATGTGCTAAAAATGTCGGATTGTCTTCTGGCCTTGTAAGGATTTATTTGACTATTTGGTCATAGAATTCTTGAAAGGAATAAATCTCGTAATATGAAACTGCTTGAATGGGAACTAAATGAGTTTGTTTCTGAAACCAAATTTAACTAGTCTCTGGGTTGCTAACACGTTTTAAATGTGGTGATGAATGGCACTTTAATTTTTAAGGACTGGGCATCTTCACCAACCAAGAAATGGTGAGCGCTCTGTGAACATGTATGCTAGGCACATTTTGTTAAAAGGCTTCTTTATTTGATTGCGCTAGCAGATGTCTCTTTAGACCTCCACTTTGGCCGCCTTCCTGTGTTAGTGAGCGGTAATGGTCCCCGGGCAGCTCACCGCTTCCTGAACTGGACGGGCGGAAGCTTTTTCTGCATCAATTTCACTTTGAACATGCCATATCAGTGGCGTTACTCAGCTAGCAAGGGAAACTTGAAAGGTTATTATTTCCTGTTGTCTGCAGAATGACTTTATCCAGTCGTACTCCAACGGTTTCATCACTAATGACGCTTTTCCAATGCTGGTACGGCTCAGTACAGTTCGGCTCACTTCGCTTTTCCACTGCGTGGTACGACTCGGCTCAGCACGGCTCGGTTCGCTTTAGCTTCAAAGTGGGTGGGATTATAGTCTGATCCAGAGCCATAGAGAGAAAGAGCCATAGAGCCATTCTCTCTATGGCTCTGGTCTGACCGTTATAGTTTATCCAAGTAGTTTTAAAACAGGTGCTACAGCAGTGGCTGTATCTGGCTATTTAAATCTAGTGGGTTGAATGTCTCGCAAATACAATGATGCTGGTAGTGACTATTCTGTCTGACCAATCAGTTATCTGCAGTGTGTTCACGTCACATTTTAGTATCGATACTGTAAAATGGTAACGCCTATGTTGAGGTTCCAAGCGTAAAGCGAGCCGTACCATACCATGCAGTGGAGAAGCACCACAAGTGAGCCGTGCCGAGCTGTATTATAATAAAAAATATTATTTAATAAACTGTAAAAGTAGAATAAATAATAATAGTAAAAATGGGTTATTCTGAATATACATATATTTGTGTTATTATTATAATCCGTGCATTTTCCAACATGCTTATCCTATGTTGTCACAAGGATGCTGGAACCTATTCCAGCATTGTGGGCTGAAAGCAGAAACACCCTAAAATGGATGGATGGATGGATTTTCTACTTTATAAACATTCTTTTGTTATAATAATAGTTGTAGCAATAATAATTTTTAATAATTTTTTCAACATACAGGAACACTATGAGTAGTCTAAAATCCAGACTTAAAGGAATAGTTCACTGAATTTAAATAGAGGCAGACCGATATATCGGCAGGCTGACATTATCGGCCGATATTAGGCATTTTCGAAAATATCGGTATCGGCAGTTATAATAGCCGATAAATGAATATTTCAAAAATAAAATAAAAACGGACGAATCATGCTTCAACCATGTCATGAGTGTTGTCAAAAAGTGCAGGTAAAGGGATAAGCAAGCTGACATAATTATAAGGTCGCTTATAACTGTAAGGCAATGTAGGGACTAATTATTATTTAATTTATCAGAACTTTAAAATATTTTGATGTTCCTCTGTTCCGTTGTGACAATAGAAACAAGATTATTTTAAAAATGCATTATCATATTATTTTAGTTAAAACTCATAAATAATTATAAATAACTAATGTTAGGGAAATTGTTAATATTTTGTTGCGCATTTCTGAAACAAGAATAATAATAATATCGGCCGATATATCGGATTTTTAAAACCAACAAATATTTGTATCGGTATCTGCCTTCAAAATCCTTTATCGGTCTGGCTCTAAATTTAAAAATTCTGTCATTTATTGTCCCTCAAGTTGTTTCAAACCTGTATGAATTTCTTTCTTCTGCTGAACACAGAATTATATTTTGCAGAATGTCGGTTGAAGAACCCCATTGACTTTTTTTCAATGGGGTCCATCAACTGTCTAGTGACCGACATTCTTCAAATTATCATCTTTTGTGTTCAGCAGAAGAAATAAATTCATAAAGGTTTGAAACAACTTGAGGGTGAGATTCCTTTGATCTCACTGCTGTGCTGCTAGTGCTGTGTAAGCTGACTCCTTGGGTTTTTTCTCAGGGCAGGTGTTATTCAATCCTGCGTCATTTCATTGTATGCCTTATAAACATGAAGACACACCCCTCATCTTATTGAAGCCTTAATGATGACGTTCATATCAGAGGAAGAGGAAGTAGCTGGTGGACCCAGCCTGTCGAAGTTTTTCTTGGGCTCTCTCTTGGCGTTCAGTCAGGGCTGCCCAATGTACCATATAAGCCTCCCAAATGAAAGCACCCAGTTTGACCGATACTGTTGTTTTAGGTGCTCTTTTGAGAAGTGCTTTGAAAAGCTGCACTCAAGCTTTGATTTCCAAACCCCCTGCCCCGTTTTCTCTATGCTTTGCAGTCCCACCCAAGTATGCCTGCAGTATTTTTTATTTTTTTTCTTTGCTGAATTCCACTCTCCAACTGCGGCCGGCTAGCCTAAAGGGAGAGAGCCTTGAATCCTGATAATCCTTAGCAGGGATGGATCAAAGGCCCTGAATGTGGTGGATCAGCGCTTCTCTGAGACCCTTGAGACCTAGAGAGGTTCACTACCCCTGTTCAAGCTACCATTTCCTTATTTCATGCTCCTCACGGCTTCCGGACCGCAATATTTATCTTTGTTTTTGTATATTTTCTCATAAGATTTTAGATGTGGTCGTTTCCACCCATGTTGTATCAGCAGGGCTGAACAATACGGACGATCTGATGAGGCCAGTGTCAGAGTGTTTCTGGGTAGTTGATGGGAACTGTTACTTGTCCTCTCAGACCAGTGCTGCAGTGCTACATTCTTCATTCATTGACCTTATTCATGTCTAGCAGACGATTTGAATATTCTTGGCAATATAGCACTGAGTAGCATGTACATATACGTATATAGTATACACGTACATGAGAATAAGCTGTTCACTTTTTTTTGAAACCCAACCTAACTGAAAATGTATATTTTTATTGACCATTTTAACACTTTTCCCCCAGGTTGTGCGGCCAACCATCCGCTCTCAGTTTGCGTGTACGTACAAGGGCGATGAGCTGCCCCTCAGCCGGGTGTTGGAATTTCCAAGTGGTAGCCAACTTCCCACCTGTGCGCACCCTGCGCCCAAACGAACGTCTGTGGAGGAAGAGTGTGACTCCCCTGGGATGGACAAAAGACTCAAAGGTAGTGTCTCTGCCAAGCTTAAAGGGGGGGTTGACTGCTTTTTTTTCTTTGCATGATTGTGTTTATGGGGTGCAATATAACATGTATTCGTGGGTTTTCTTTTTTAAAAAAGTCTTATTTTTTCATAAAGTTCAACCTTTATTGTAAGCCGCGCTCTCCTCTGTCCTCGAACGACCGTTGACTTCCTGAGTCTATGAAAACCACTCCATCAGAAACAGGCAGTGGGCTCAGATTGGTTAGTTTGGGCCGGTGTGTTGTGATTGGCTAAACTGTCGCTCACGTTGTCCGGAAGGTTAACGCCCATTACCTATATTACTTGTTCCCTGGTCCAGAGCCTCTCAATATATGGCTCTGCTCCGGTCCAGATGTAAATGATGTCGAACTGC
>NW_024121651.1:0-21235 GCF_016745375.1 Pimephales promelas
CCGAACGCTAGAGAACACGACAGCGGTTACTGCGTTTCGTCTGACGCTCGACACACACTCGTTTATGGTGACGCTCGACAACACACTCGTTTATGATGACGCTCGACACACACTCGTTTATGGTGACGCTCGACACCACTCGTTTATGGTGACGCTCGACACACTACGTTTATGATGACACTCGACACACACTCGTTTATGATGACACTCGACACACACTCGTTTATGGTGACGCCGACACACACTCGTTTATGGTGACGTTCGACACACTCGTTTATGGTGACGCCCGACACACACTCGTTTATGATGACACTCGACACACACTCGTTTATGGTGACGCTCGACACACACTCGTTTATGGTGACGCTCGACACACACTCGTTTATGATGACACTCGACACACACTCGTTTATGGTGACGCACGACACACACTCGTTATGGTGATGCTCGACACACACTCGTTTATGGTGACGCTCGACACACACTCGTTTATGATGACACTCGACACACACTCGTTTATGATGACACTCGACACACACTCGTTATGGTGACGCCCGACACACACTCGTTTATGGTGACGCCCGACACACCATCGTTTATGGTGACGCCCGACACACACTCGTTTATGATGACACTCGACACACACTCGTTTATGGTGACGCCGACACACACTCGTTTATGGTGACGTTCGACACACACTCGTTTATGGTGACGCCCGACACACACTCGTTATGATGACACTCGACACACACTCGTTTATGGTGACGCCCGACACACACTCGTTTATGGTGACGCTCGACACACACTCGTTTATGGTGACGCTCGACACACACTCGTTTTATGATGACACTCGACACACACTCGTTTATGGTGACGCCGACACACACTCGTTTATGGTGACGTTCGACACACACTCGTTTATGGTGACGCCCGACACACACTCGTTTATGATGACACTCGACACACACTCGTTTATGGTGACGCCCGACACACACTCGTTTATGGTGACGCTCGACACACACTCGTTTATGGTGACGCTCGACACACACTCGTTTATGATGACACTCGACACACACTCGTTTATGGTGACGCCCGACACACACTCGTTTATGGTGATGCTCGACACCACTCGTTTATGGTGACGCTCGACACACACTCGTTTATGATGACACTCGACACACACTCGTTTATGATGACACTCGACACACACTCGTTTATGGTGACGCCCGACACACACTCGTTTATGGTGACGCCCGACACACACTCGTTTATGGTGACGCCCGACACACACTCGTTTATGGTGACGCCCGACACACACTCGTTTATGATGACACTCGACACACACTCGTTTATGGTGACGCCCGACACACACTCGTTTATGGTGACGTTCGACACACACTCGTTTATGGTGACGCCCGACACACACTCGTTTATGATGACACTCGACACACACTCGTTTATGGTGACGCCCGACACACACTCGTTTATGGTGACGCTCGACACACACTCGTTTATGATGACGCTCGACACACACTCGTTTATGGTGACGCCCGACACACACTCGTTTATGGTGACGCCCGACACACACTCGTTTATGGTGACGCTCGACACACACTCGTTATGGTGACGCTCGACACACACTCGTTTATGGTGACGCTCGACACACACTCGTTTATGGTGACGCTCGACACACACTCGTTTATGGTGACGCTCGACACACACTCGTTTATGGTGACGCCCGACACACACTCGTTTATGGTGATGCTCGACACACACTCGTTTATGGTGACGCTCGACACACACTCGTTTATGGTGACGCTCGACACACACTCGTTTATGGTGACGCTCGACACACACTCGTTTATGATGACGCTCGACACACACTCGTTTTATGGTGACGCCCGACACACACTCGTTTATGGTGACGCTTGACACACACTCGTTTATGATGACACTCGACACACACTCGTTTATGATGACATCGACACACACTCGTTATGGTGACGCTCGACACACACTCGTTTATGATGACCTCGACACACACTCGTTTATGGTGACGCCCGACACACACTCGTTTATGGTGATGCTCGACACACACTCGTTTATGGTGACGCTCGACACACACTCGTTTATGGTGACGCTCGACACACACTCGTTTATGGTGACGCTCGACACACACTCGTTTATGGTGACACTCGACACACACTCGTTTATGGTGACGCCCGACACACACTCGTTATGGTGACGCTCGACACACACTCGTTTATGATGACACTCGACACACACTCGTTTATGGTGACGCCCGACACACACTCGTTTATGGTGATGCTCGACACACACTCGTTTATGGTGACGCTCGACACACACTCGTTTATGGTGACGCTCGACACACACTCGTTTATGGTGACGCTCGACACACACTCGTTTATGATGACACTCGACACACACTCGTTTATGGTGACGCCCGACACACACTCGTTTATGGTGACGCTCGACACACACTCGTTTATGATGACACTCGACACACACTCGTTTATGGTGACGCCCGACACACACTCGTTTATGGTGACGCTCGACACACACTCGTTAATTGGTGACGCTCGACACACACTCGTTTATGATGACTCTCGACTATGATGACACTCGACACACACTCATTTATGATGACACTCGACACACACTCGTTTTATGGTGACGCCCGACACACACTCGTTTATGGTGACGCTCGACACACACTTGTTTATGGTGACGCCCGACACACACTCGTTTATGATGACGCTCGACACACACTCGTTTATGGTGACGCTCGACACACACTCGTTTATGGTGACGCTCGACACACACTCGTTTATGATGACACTCGACACACACTCGTTTATGGTGACGCCCGACACACACTCGTTTATGGTGACGCTCGACACACACTCGTTTATGGTGACGCTCGACACACACTCGTTTATGATGACGCTCGACACACTCTCGTTTATGGTGACGCTCGACACACACTCGTTTATGGTGACGCTCGACACGCACTCGTTTATGATGACACTCGACACACACTCGTTTATGGTGACGCTCGACACACACTCGTTTATGATGACTCTCGACTATGATGACACTCGACACACACTCGTTTATGGTGACGCTCGACACACACTCGTTTATGGTGACGCTCGACACACACTCGTTTATGATGACACTCGACACACACTCGTTTATGGTGACGCCCGACACGCACTCGTTTATGATGACACTCGACACACACTCGTTAATGGTGACGCTCGACACACACTCGTTTATGATGACTCTCGACTATGATGACACTCGACACACACTCGTTTATGGTGACGCTCGACACACACTCGTTTATGGTGACGCTCGACACACACTCGTTTATGATGACTCTCGACTATGATGACACTCGACACACACTCGTTTATGGTGACGCTCGACACACACTCGTTTATGGTGACGCTCGACACACACTCGTTTATGATGACTCTCGACACACACTGGTTTATGATGACGCTCGACACACACTGGTTTATGATGACGCTCGACACACACTCGTTTATGATGACTCTCGACACACACTGGTTTATGATGACGCTCGACACACACTCGTTTATGGTGACGCTCGACACACACTCGTTTATGATGACTCTCGACTATGATGACACTCGACACACACTCGTTTATGGTGACGCTCGACACACACTCGTTTATGGTGACGCTCGACACACACTCGTTTATGATGACTCTCGACACACACTAGTTTATGATGACGCTCGACACACACTCGTTTATGGTGACGCTCGACACACACTCGTTTATGGTGACGCTCGACACACACTCGTTTATGGTGATGCTCGACACACACTCGTTTATGATGACGCTCGACACACACTCGTTTATGGTGACGCTCGACACGCACTCGTTTATGATGACGCTCGACACACACTCGTTTATGGTGACGCTCGTTTATGGTGACGCTCGACACACACTCGTTTATGATGACGCTCGACGCACACTCGTTTATGGTGACGCTCGACACACACTCGTTTATGATGACGCTCGACACACTCGTTTATGGTGACGCTCGACACACACTCGTTTATGGTGACGCTCGACACACACTCGTTTATGATGACGCTCGACACACACTCGTTTATGGTGAAGTTCGACACACACTCGTTTATGGTGACGCTCGACACACACTCGTTTATGATGACGCTCGACACACTCGTTTATGGTGACGCTCGACACACACTCGTTTATGGTGACGCTCGACACACACTCGTTTATGATGACGCTCGACACACACTCGTTTATGGTGACGCTCGACACGCACTCGTTTATGATGACGCTCGACGCACACTCGTTTATGGTGACGCTCGACACGCACTTGTTTATGATGACGCTCGACACACACTCGTTTATGGTGACGTTCGACACACACTCGTTTATGGTGACGTTCAACACACACTCGTTTATGGTGACGTTCGACACACACTCGTTTATGGTGACGTTCGACACACACTCGTTTATGGTGACGTTCGACACACACTCGTTTATGGTGACGCTCGACACACACTCGTTTATGGTGACGTTCGACACACACTCGTTTATGGTGACGTTCAACACACACTCGTTTATGGTGACGTTCGACACACACTCGTTTATGGTGACGTTCAACACACACTCGTTTATGGTGACGTTCGACACACACTCGTTTATGGTGACGTTCAACACACACTCGTTTATGGTGACGTTCGACACACACTCGTTTATGGTGACGCTCGACACACACTCGTTTATGGTGACGTTCGACACACACTCGTTTATGGTGACGTTCAACACACACTCGTTTATGATGGAGGGAGAACGGCCGATTGCAGAAACTTACTGTTTTATTACTGTATTTTGAGCCAATTCCTACGGTGGCCGAGAGGTGCAAAACAAATCACAATTATAAAAACAAAAAAACAAGTCAGAAAACACAACGACAATTCAGAAAACAAAATAACAATTCAGAAAACACAACAACGAATCTGAAAACAAATTAACAAGTCAGAAAACACAACGACAAGTCAGAAAAACTGAAAAGGTAGGTATTTGTGACGAATGG
Organism: Pimephales promelas; assembly: GCF_016745375.1. Next base: position 5,129 of record NW_024121651.1, read on the forward strand.
AATACTGATCGCTGATTGGACGAGACATCTGTCAATCAAGACATACAGGCAGCAGAAAGATCGATTCGCGTGTGCATGTGTAAATATTAGCTGTATCGTCTAGGCTAGGGCTATTTCAATTGGCGGCCCGCCAATCATCTCCATGCGGCCCGAGAGCACTCCAACCTCCCCCTTCTATTTTCTGGTGGTGCGGCTAAATTTGGTTTGATATGCGCGTGGCCGCAGTGGCTAGGGTTAGTGTCGAGGTTAATGTCTCGTCCAATCAGCGATCAGTATTCCATTCGCCACATATACCTACCTTTTCCGTTTTGTCTGACTTGTCGTTGTGTTTTCTGACTTGTTAATGTGTTTTCAGATTTGTTTTTGTGTTTTCTGACTTGTTAATGTGTTTTCAGATTTGTCGTTGTGTTTTCTGACTTGTTAATTTGTTTTCAGATTTGTTTTTGTGTTTTCTGATTTGTTAATTTGTTTTCAGATTTGTCGTTGTGTTTTCTGACTTGTTTTTTTGTTTTCATAATTGTGATTTGTTTTGCACCTCTCGGCCACCGTAAATTCCCCAGGAAGTGATGATTGTGTTCTGGGATGGAAACACTTATTCATAGTTGATTTATGATATTATTACAATCATCAAGGTAAATTCATAACTTTGAGAATCAGTTTGCTGAGTGTGAGCGTGTGACGCTGAGTCAGGAGTTACACGACCTCCTTAAACAAGATTGTGCAGCAGATCTGTCATCGTCATCCTCTTCATCACTGACAGCTGTCAGATACACACACACACACGCACACACACACATTTATTGGCTGTAGTTTATAAAGATGAGCAGAACTCAGGTCTCAGATCAGTGGATGTGTGACTGGTTTTGTCCGTCCTTCTGTTGGACTCTCACACATGAATTATGTTGAATATCTGTCAGCTGTTCAATTAGATAATACCAGTTTAGCTCAACCAGTGACCAATGAACCACTGAACGTGTGTGTGTGTGAATGACAGAAAACACACTTCAGCAGAACATCATCAGCTCAGAGTGTGTGTAATGTGTGTAAATGTCACTGTAGTCTCTGTGTGAAGAATATGTGTGTGTAATATAGTGCAGTTTACTTTATTCTGCTCTCCTCACTCACACACACACACACACACACACACACACACACATGAACTATAGTGTCCTGATCACACTCGTGACACTGGTGTGTGTGAATCTCTCCTGCTGTGAGTGTGTCCTGATGTGTTTAGATGTAAACTCTGAGGAGGAACGGCATGTTGGTCCCGACGCAGTAAAGCAGGGGCTGCAGACACACACGTGCTGATCGTGTGTGTGTGAGTGTGTGTGTGTGTGTGTTGGCTCACGTTCACTGAAGACGAAGTCGCTGGCGATGTCGAAGGGCTGGATCTGTGTGTCGTACATGAAGACGCTGACGCCCTTCTGATGGTCACTGGAGATCATGGTGAGCGTCTGCTGAGCCGAACACACGTACGAGCGTCCAGCGGGGGTGACCAGCGCGGAGAGGAGGTGTGTGCTGGCCGTGTGCTTCCCCGCTGCACACACACACACACACACACACACCAGAACTCTGATCAGCAGAAGCATCTTTTATTCACTGCAGTTCTGGATAAAGATTGAACAAACAGTCGCAAATCGGTGTGTGTGTGTGTGTGTGTGTGTGTGTGTGTGAGCGCAGTGATGGTGTGTGTGTGGGTGTGAGTGTGTGTGTGTGAGCGCAGTGATGGTGTGTGTGAGCGCAGTGATGGTGTGTGTGTGTGTGTGAGCGCAGTGATGGTGTGTGTGTGGGTGTGAGTGTGTGTGTGTGAGCGCAGTGATGGTGTGTGTGTGTGTGTGTGTGTGTGTGTGTGTGAGCGCAGTGATGGTGTGTGTGTGTGTGAGCGCAGTGATGGTGTGTGTGTGTGTGAGCGCAGTGATGGTGTGTGTGTGTGTGTGTGTGTGTGTGTGTGAGCGCAGTGATGGTGTGTGTGTGTGTGTGTGTGTGTGTGTGAGCGCAGTGATGGTGTGTGTGTGTGTGTGTGCAGTGATGTCGCAGTGGAGGACTCGGATCTGTAACGCTCGGCTTTGTGTCTCAAACTAAAAAGTTGCCGAAGAAGAGCTCATCAATCCTGATCCGCAGGTTAGATCCAGATCAGACGTTCCTGAGTTTAGAGCATCAAAGCACTAATGATGTCCTAATTAATCTTCATCTGTAACGATCATAGCTCTTGTTGTGTTTTACTCACGATTATAAGCGTTGATGAAGTGTGTCTTCTCTGACGTGTCATAAACCAGCTGGACCTTGTTCATCTTCCACACGTCAGTTTCCTTGGCTTTTCCATCGCTGCCCATCGTATGTTTCTCCTACACACACACACACACACACACACACGCATGAATAATCCACATGAAACAGTGCAGTGATGGACAATCATCAGTTTCTGCTCAGATCCAAACCTTTGAGAAGAAGATTCGGAAGGTGAAGGCGTGATTGATCCATGAGATGTGGAGCTCCGACTCGGTGTTCCCGCATTTCCCAGCAATCTGAGCTCCACGCGGGATTGACACGGATGCCTGCTCCGTTATCAGCTACACACACACACACACACATAAATATATATATGATATAAGCATCATCTCATGTTTTAATTTTCCAAATGCTTAAAGCATCCTGACGGGATGAGCAGGATAAAGATGTGAATCAAGGATCAAATCCAACTGGAATCCGTGTTGCTGTTTTTATTCAACGAGATCAACTCATCAGTTCATTTAGGATTCAGTGAGACAGAGTAGAGTCGCTCACATCGATTCCGTTCAGCGCCAGAACATCGTATGGAATCAGGAATTTCACCGCAAACTCCGCCATCAAGCAGGTCGTTTCATTTTCCCGGACCACAAAAATCTCCCGGTCGGGATTCGCTGACAGCCCGGAGAGATTCTCCACCTCCTGCTCCGCAGAAACACTGAGCGCTGACAGAGAGCCTGTGGGAAACCAGGAGAAATCAGGAGAAAACCAGAAGAAACCGGGAGGAAAACAGGAGAAAAAACAGAAGAAACCAGGAGAAACCAGGAGAAAACCGTGAAGAAACCGGGAGTAAACGGGAAAAAAATAGGAGAAAACAAGAGAAAATCAGGAGGAAACCAGAAGAAACCGGGAGGAAAACAGGAGAAAACAGGAAAAAAAAAACAGAAGAAAACCAGGAGAAAACGGAAAAAAAATCAGGAGAAAACAAGAGAAAACAGGAGAAAACAGGAGGAAACCAGGAGCAAATCCAGTCTCACACACAGTTAATGAGTGTCGCCTGTTCTACTCTATTTCTATTGTGTTCTATTGTGTCCGGAGCTGCTCTTTGTTTCGTCCAGCGGGTTTGAGACACACAGTTTCTCTGCAGTGAAACAAGAAACACACACATTCTCTTCTGGACACTAAAGTCTAATCTAACACACTGGAGAAACTCCAACTGAACGCAGATTTCCTCAGTTTCCCTTCAGGGATCTGATCTGTGCTACTCATTCTGATAAATCAGTAGTGTAATAATAATTAATACATGTAACAGAATCAAACTCCCAGCAGTTCATCCTCAGCTACTGTACAGTAACTAACTGTAAGTTGATCAAAAACGAGCCTCATCTGATGAAGTTTGCACCAATGATTCTGCCGTTTTCCCGCTCGCGAAGCTGCGTATCGCACGCGCCAGTGCCGTATAACGCGCTACAGCAAAACACAAACTCTAGGTTATGATGCCATAAACATGCGAGCAGAACTTACCGAGCAGCAGAAGTGCAGCGCAGAGAAACTCCATCATGAAGAGAAGATCCTGCAGGGAATGAGCGGAAGATTCCAGAGGAACTCCAGCATCAGATGCAGGTGCGCGTGATTCACGCCTGCAGACGCTCGCGACGCGCACGCATCACTCGTGCGCTCGGACACTCCGCGGACCCCGCACTGCAGCGCGGCACGAGCCCGCGTCCCGCGATCATCATCATCATCATCATCAGCCGTGGGCTTCACTGCTGCTCGCGCACGGTTCAGTCCTTCGGCGGGTTTGCGCAGGGAAACGCACTAAAGGGAAAGCCTTTCTGCAGGGGATGCACTTTATTGCATTTAGTAGAAAAACTCAAATATCCTTTTATGGGACACTGGGGTTAGTTGTCACATGGTCTGCATCTTCAGGATCTATCAGGGCTTTAATGCGTATTAGAACACTGTCATAGAATAGAATCATTTTCCAGCAATATACAATAAAACACACTCGCATACATTCAGACAAGTATTTATTTTTTTCTTTTCATAATCCATAAACGTAGTTTGTTGTGCGTAGTTTTAAGAAATTCGTTAATTACAGTTTCTGATGTCAGCATGTTTTGTAAAACATTTCTTGATTGCCTTTTTTAATGCGGAGGCTATACAGGTTATATTGTGACAACTTACCCCATATCGTGTGCCAATAGTGTGTTTCTATATCTGCTCTGGGGGTGTTAACGAGTCTTAAACGGAGAAGAAGAAAAAAAAAAAACACGTTCACCATTATCGACCGGGGCACAACCAATTTTTCCAGTAACTGTAAATATATATTATTTTTTTGTTGTCGTAGTTAAGGCTATCAGGGTTGTGTCTAAACAGAAATTAACTTCCAAAAATAAACTACTGTGACAACTATCCCCGATCTGCCCTAACACAAATGCCTGATATTCTAAACACTGGCACGAAAAAGAGTCATATCAATTTTGGTAACACTTTACAAAAAGGTTCGTTAGTAACATTAGTTAATGTATTTCCTAGAATGAACAATACATTTGTTACTGTATTTATACATTTTTGTTAATGTTAGTTAATAAAAATTCAGCTGTTCATTGTTTGTTCATGTTAGTTCACAGTGCATTAATAATATTAACCTTTGATTTGAACAACATATTAGTAAATGCGTGAATTATAACTAAGATTGATAAATGCTGAAGTATTGTTCATTCTTAGGTAATGTTGTGTTATAACTTTTAATCCAGAACACATCTAGTCTGTTCCACAGATTGGCATCAGCTGCAGGAAAATGTGGAAAATGTCCAGAACGCTAAGCCCATTTACGGCCCAAAACAGTTCACATCTCTGTGTGTCCCGTACTCTTGTATCGTACCGAAGCGGCAGCAGGTCGTGCAGCTCACGAGAGCTTCATCCGCTCAGGATCAGGCATTAGGAGCAGCTTTACACTGAAAGTCAAACTCACACTTGACTGCACTAATGCTGTCGATGCTTGGCTTGCTTCCCACTTGAGGATGGCTCTTTCCCAGGGGAAACGTCTCTGACCTCGGGATAGAGTGTCCGGGCGGATCCGAAGATCCACAAGCCTCTCCGCCGCTCCGCTTGAGCTCCGGGAACGTGAACCTCCTCAACAGCCGGCCGCCGAGAGCGCTCACGGATCTGTTCCCGGGGGATTTCCGCTGGGATTTGCTCTTGCTGCGCTCCGGGGCCGCCGCCGCTGCCAGAGCGCTCGTCGGTAAACTGCACCTCTTCTGATAATAACGGTCATCAAACCTCCGGACGGGCAGATGTTTCTTGGCTTTCGCCAGCTCTTCTTTGGCGCTTTTGGAGCCGAAAGGAGTTAATAAAATGCCAAGAGGTCCCGACGGAGGAGAATCAGGAGTGAAGCTTCTCCATGGCGTTTTGAAGGGTCTCGGCGAGTAAAACAGGCCAGGCAAGAGATGGTTCGAGCTGTTACGCAGATCATCCGCGTGTTTATGTGGAGGTTTTGATGAGAACACGAGGCCTTGAGATGAGAACGCATCACTTTCCCTCTCATATTCCTCAATAGAGTCCATCGACTGGATTCGGTTCCGCAAACCAAGGGATTTTTTCCGGGTCAAACCGCCGTGAAGGCGAGTCCCGTCTTCAGGTGGAGCTTTTCTCTCGCTGGGCTTCTCATCTTCATCGATGCTCACGGTGGAAAGCCTCTCAGCCAGCGCGTCGTCATGAATCCTCCTGGAGAGACTCCGGAGCGCCTGTAAACACTCCGTGTGTCCGAGATGCTTCGCCACCTCCACCGCAGAATTTCCCACCTTGTTTTGCCGGTCGATCTGTAGTCCCAGTCTCTTAAAAGCGCGCACCAGGAACTCCACGACGGCGGGACGGCGGGCCACGACGGCGTACATGAGCGGCGTATTCCCCCAGGAGTCCGCCGCCTCGGGATCGGCTCCGTTCTCCACCAGGATCTTGACCGCATCCAGGAATCCCATCTCGCAGGCGTAGCTCAGCGGCGTACGCCCGCTCTCGTCCGGCCGGTTCACACTCGCTCCTCTCTGCAAGAGGAGATTCATGAACCTGCTCCTCGCCTCCGAATCCTGCAGGAACACGGCGGAAACCAGCGGCGTCTGCGCTCCGTCCGTCTCGGAGTCGATGATCTTCCCGTCCAGAGCGTCTAGGATGAACCTGGCCAGGTGGATCTTGTCGTTGGAGATGGCGTCCAGAAGGATCCTGGTGTCGGTCTTGGAGTCGAGCTTCAGCATGTTTAAGACTCGTTCCTCAGGCTATCGTCTCTCCGCCGCGGATCTCCACGCTCTTTATACCTCTGCGCGGTGGAGTTTCCACGACAACACCAATCTCATTATCACACTTTATTGTTCATAAGTGGATGTGTATTAATGTGCTGATTGTAATAAGGGCTTTGGAGAGCGCCAGCTGAATGACATGAATACATGTGGCAATTACTGCATGTGATTATTGACTGGAAAGGGGAGGGTTATCTAACCCTAACCCTACCGATACAGACACCGAAGGCTTTCTTCTTATTCATATCTTTGGATAAATGGCACATTTGCAGCGTTGTACATCCAACAGCTGGACGTGCTTTTTTTCCTGCTATCTGACATATATGAGGGAGATTTGAAAACGCTAAATACATACTCACCAGAGAAGATCATTTACTCTGCACACGTTTGCTGAACATGTAAAGTGCTTTCAGCCACATCTCTATGAAATCAGAGGCGTGTCCACACAGTGAACGAAATGCGCCACAGATCTAACGTAAGTTAGCGAAACAGCTGAAAACATCTACTGGTTCCAAACAAAATCAGGCCAAAACGAAGTCTGGAGTTAGAAAGAGCTTTCTGGAAAAGTTTGTTAAACACCTCTGAACACCCATTGGTCAGTGATGATGATGTAACAGGTGGGTGTGGCTCTGAGGCTCCGCCTTCTTTATCGTGAAAATCTCCGGTTAATTAGTTCTGTTCAGACTGTTGTAAAAACATGAACACTGGAGAACCGTAATTCTTCTTATCCATCATGTTTAATACTGTAAAACGGCAGTCCGTTGTATAAAGTGGTATATGAAGCTTCTTCGGATTATTAAGCGTTCTTCATGCTAAAAAGGTGGTTCTTTTAAGAACAGGTTATTTGGGAAACGGCTCTTCTATGGCATTGCTGTGAAAACACGCTTTTGGAAGCTTTATTTATAAGACTGCAGCGGCCTCCATGAAATGACACGGCAACAGTTTTCATTTAACACCTGGAATAGTTTATTGGTACACATACTATAAAACAGTATTAAAGTAGCAGGATAACAACAGTATTTTTTGAGTATTTTCATTGCTAGAAGTTTGACAAATACGATATACATATATATATATATATATATAAATACAAAAGCACCCACAGCATGGTCCATTGAGCTACAGAGAGACAAACGAATAGAAACGGTGAAATTCAGAGCGACAGTTCTGCAAAAATAATCTGCTTTTCCTGCAAACTATAATTTAGAGCAAAAGTCTACAAGGAAGTCGCACAACAGAAAACATTCATCTAGTGCAAAAAGCTTCTAAGAAATCAAATGTAGTCTTAATCTACCCGCTATAATATATGTATCTTTATATAAATAACCCCTTATTTTGGCATTTATCATAGTAAAATAATTTAAAGGTCCTACATGACATTTAGTGGCACATTTGTAAGCGATGGAGTTTTAAAGCACTTTGCTTTCACACGAGATATGTGGTCACCGCCGAACACTTGGAAACATGATGCAAAAGAAAAGAAGAAAAGGGAACGAAACCAATAAATGGGAAACCCACGACAACCAATATACATATGATTCCAAAATCCCTTAAGTGCTCGGCTAATACAGGCCGGAATAAGCGGTACAATCAATCACCTCTCTTTAAAACAAGTACTGATAGATCAGACCTCCTGAAAGTGAGAGAACACAAACCCAGGTGGAGCCAAAGTTCAGCGTCGTGTCCGAGGAAAGTAAATAGTTTGTGTTGGCGATGCATCCAAATCCCCATGGATCAGGACCTGCAAGCGTCGCCGCTACGAGACTGAGGATCCGTCGCCTACCGAACAGCAAAAGCAAACTCCTTGAGCACCATCTACATCTCAAAGCCTGTTTAAAAAGTGTCACCGTTAAAACGAAACAACATTTGGGTTAAAATGACGTGTACGTCTTAAAAACCGACGGGAGCGGACGATAAAAGCTCGGGACAGCAGTGGAACTCGTGTGGATTCCAGACTCTACATTCTTACTGTACTGAGGAAAGCTAGTGCTCTGCTACATAGTCAAAGGTCCTCGACATCCTATCACATATAAAGTGCTCAGGACATTAAACTAGCGCACCGTTCACAGGTATTGTGCTGACGACATTAACTAAACCGTCTGTTAATCAGACTCGTCCGCTGGCCTGGCTCTGCTACGGCTGAAATACGGCTTGAAAAGTTCACTTTTGAGTCGTCGACCCATCATGGCTGCAGCTCTGCTGATGACGGACGGGCCGCAGCGGACTGTAGAAAAACACGTGTGTGTGACGGGTCTGTCCCACCAGCGCCGTCTTCACCGTGGTGTTAGCTGGTGTGGGCGGGGTTAGAGCTGAGGTAGGGAGAGTGGGCGGGGGTAAAGGCTGAGGTAGGGAGAGTGGGCGGGGTTAGAGCTGAGGTAGGGAGAGTGGGCGGGGTTAGAGCTGAGGTAGGGAGAGTGGGCGGGTTTAGAGCTGAGATGGGGAGAGTGGGCGGGGTTAGAGCTGAGATGGGGAGAGTGGGCGGGGTTAGAGCTGAGATGGGGAGAGTGGGCGGGGTTAGAGCTGAGGTAGGGAGAGTGGGCGGGGTTAGAGCTGAGGTAGGGAGAGTGGGCGGGGTTAGAGCTAAGATGGGGAGAGTGGGCGGGGTTAGAGCTGAGATGGGGAGAGTGGGCGGGGGTAAAGGCTGAGGTAGGGAGAGTGGGCGGGGTTAGAGCTGAGGTAGGGAGAGTGGGCGGGGTTAGAGCTAAGATGGGGAGAGTGGGCGGGGTTAGAGCTGAGATGGGGAGAGTGGGCGGGGTAAAGGCTGAGGTAGGGAGAGTGGGCGGGGTTAGAGCTGAGGTAGGGAGAGTGGGCGGGGTTAGAGCTAAGATGGGGAGAGTGGGCGGGGTTAGAGCTGAGATGGGGAGAGTGGACGGGGTAAAGGCTGAGGTAGGGAGAGTGGGCGGGGTTAGAGCTGAGGTAGGGAGAGTGGGCGGGGTTAGAGCTAAGATGGGGAGAGTGGGCGGGGTTAGAGCTAAGATGGGGAGAGTGGGCGGGGTTAGAGCTAAGATGGGGAGAGTGGGCGGGGTTAGAGCTGAGATGGGGAGAGTGGGCGGGGTTAGAGCTGAGATGGGGAGAGTGGGCGGGGTTAGAGCTGAGGTAGCAAGAGTGGGCGAGGTTAGAGCTGAGGTAGGGAGAGAGGGCGGGGCTAGTGATCTACAGAGGGCAGGGACTCTCAGGGTGAAAGACAGAAGATGGAGCCCGGGGGACAGATGGATGAAGACGGAGCCCGGGGGACAGACTGATGTCTTCAGCACTCGTGACTCGTGTGGGAGATCATGAGGGTTTCCTCTGGTCTTCTCAGTGGACTGACGGAGTGTTTACACCACTGTGGCTGGTCTGCGGTCCATGTCCTCCTCCAGCTTCACCATCTTCTGCATGTCTTTGGCCTGGAGAATTACAGCAGACACACCATCACCATCAGATCCATCCATCCATCCATCCATTCATCCATACATCCACCTGTCATCCCTCCACCCATCAATCCCTCCATCCGCCATGCATCTATCAATCAATCCATCCATTCATTCATTCATCATTCATTCATTCATCCAGATCTGTTGTCTAGAATAAAAAAAAAAAAAAACGGTAACACTTTACACTTTACAAAGGTTTAACGTGTGATAACATTGGTTAGAAAAATGCTTGTGCAGCATTTATTGATCTTAGTTCATGTTAATTTCAACATTTACTAATGAATTATTAACATCTAAAGTTATATCTGTTAGTTTCATTTAATGTAAATTAACTAATGTTAACAATGATTATTAAATACTGAAACAAACGTCTAGCTTACTGTTAGGCAATACTTGTTGTATGCATGAACTAACATTAACAAGTGGGACCTTGTTATAAAGATGCTGTTCATTCATTCAGTCACTTGTTCAGAGCTATATTCAGTAACTAAATTAAAATGATTTTCATGTAAACTTCAAGCAAAAATCTTGGGTTCGTAATGAAGAGAAAAAAGTGGCTTGGCATATTCTTTTATTATCTAGCTGTTTTATAAAAAGAAACAATTAAAGTTAACACTTTACAATAAGGTCCCATTGGTTAATGCATTAGCTATCATTAACTAACAATAAGCAATACATTGTTACAGTATTTAATAATCATTGTTAACATTAGTGAATAAAATACAACGGTTAATTGTTGGTTCTTGTTAACAGTGTTTTAAAGTGTTACCTTCAACTATTTGAAAAACTTTTGTCCATCAAATCATTGGATGTGATGAAAGTAAAGCTACCACTTACTTACTCATCTGATGAGTCGTGAATCAATCTAACGACTCGATTCACTCACTGATTCCTTTCATCATGTCCAATTTAAAATGAGAGATGATTCTCTAAAATATCCCTTTTTGGAATCAGAATCAATATTGTTATATTTTCCATGATTCTGTCACCGACTCGATCGCATACTGAACGCTCTGTTCACCGTGGAGTGAATGCTGGATGCTGTAGGGAACACTTTCAAACGCTTGTGTTCAGTAACAGCGAGTGACTCACGGTGTGAAATGACTCATGTGGACAGTGATGAGTATCGTTTCATAACACAGGAACAACGGTGTGATGACAGTAAACCATACTGAGACTTTCAACAGGCTCATCTGAAGTGCTGCAATGACATGTTTAGTATACATAACTAATCAACTAACGAGCTCTTTATATAGAGTCTCGTCTGTGAGAGCAGCATGAGCTTGATTTGATTTGGAGCTCAACGTTCAATCGGCTGCCAGATGCCTGGCTTCTCTATGATGATTGGCCGAGCTGTCAAATGGGCGGGACATTACAACAAATGACCAATTGTGATGTCTGTGACAGACAGCATTTAATATTTTAGCTTCATATTTATACAATTAAAAAACAAGACTTTAGTTAATGCTCCTCGAGTATATGTATATTGATTGAATTGTGCTGGAAAACAAAGGCAGAAAGAGTGAGGAAGAACATGATGTTGTTGAGGATGTTTTTCTCCCTGTCTAGAATATTTGAGAAGCAGTAACCCTCATTAAGGCAGAAACGAGAATGATGAGTAAACTGAAGACAGAGGAAAGCCATGGTGAGCCTACCTGGAGTCTGACTGTTTGCATGATGGGATTTCAAAAGCTGTTCAAAGAAAAGGCAAATCATAATTTAAGGCATGGCTTCTGATGTCACACGTACAAAATATGAAAAATGGAGGAATGTGAAATCATGAGGTGGGTGACCATTCATTCATTTCAGCTAAGTGTTGAAGATCTAGCAGGTTTAGCTAGTAAACCCATTCCGTGTCAGTGAGGGCTGAAGGTTTTACCTGCTCATTGAACTTCTCGAGTTTCTCCAGCTGCTCACGCTGGTTCTTCTGCAGCTGCTCCAGCTCCTTCGCCTGCTTCATGGCCAGCTGAGACGAAGACACGGAAGAGCACGTCAACATCACGCCAACGTCACGCAAACATCATGTCAACACCACGCCAATGGCACACAAACATCATGTCAACATCACGCCAATGGCACACAAACATCATGTCAACATCACGCCAATGGCACACAAACATCATGTCAACATCACGCCAACGTCACGCAAACATCATGTCAACATCACGCCAACGTCATGTCAACATCACGCCAACGGCACACAAACATCATGTCAACATCACGCCAACGTCATGCAAACATCATGTCAACATCATGTCAATGTCACTTAAACAACACGACAACATCACTTCAACAAAACGTCAACATAACGTCAATGTCATGCCAATGTCACGTCAATGTCACGCTAAGGTCATGCCAATGTCGTGTCAACAATATCATGTCAACACCACGCCAAAGTTACGCAATCATGTCAACACCACGCCAAAATCACACCAATGTCACGCTAAGGTCACGCCAATGTCACGTCAACAACACCTAAATGTCACGTCAACGTCACTACAACACACCAACGTCACTTCAACAACACGCCAATGTCACGCCAACGTCAAGTCAATGGCACGCTAAGGTCACGTCAATGTCATGCTAAGGTCATGCCAATGTCACGCTAAGGTCACGTCAACAACACCTCAATGTCACGCCAACGTCACTTCAACAACAAGCCAACGACGTCAAGTCAATGTCACGCCAACATCACGACAACGTCATGTCAATCCAAAGTCACGTCAATGTCGCGACAACGTCACTTCAACAACATGTCAACATCACGTCAATGTCACGGCAACAAGATAATATATACAAAACAAAAAAATAAACTAAACAGGAAACAGGACTGTATATGGAAGCTTGTTTCTGCCACAGAATAAAACATAAAAAAGATAATTGCAACTTTTTTTTCCCCGCACTTGCAAATTTATATTTAACAATTCTGATTTTCTTTAGAACTGTGAGATATACACTCACAAATTCAATAAATTTGTTTTGAATTTTTAGATAAAAAGTCACAATTTTATTTTGTGGTGGAAACAAGCTCTCATACGGCTGATAATCGATTACATAAAGCCCGACTGATGCATCATTGATTCTGTTTATTACTGTGAAGCTGCTGTGAAACGACCTGTACTGTATAAAACGCTGTAGAAATAAAGCAGACTCGACTTCTTAAATCCATCATTTTAGTCTCAGACACTTAAAATGAAAATAAATAGAAGAAGAAGTTGCTTTCTCATGTTTCTCTCAGGATGATCAGCACTTCAACAACCCCTTCATAACCCCAGCCAAGAGCATCAACCAACCCGTTTTCTCTCCTCGAGGAACTTTTTGGTGTTGCTGCTGTTCAGCTCCCGAACTCTCCTGCACACACACACACACACACACACACACACACACACACAGAGGTCAGATCTGCAGGGGTCAGAGGGCCATCGTGGTGTTCTGTGGACCCGCACCTCTCGCGCTCAGCCTTGTTCTTGATGCTCTTGTCCTGGCTGATGGCTTTGCTGTTCTCCATGGACGTCTTCGCCTGGTTACCCTTCATCTCTTTGCTTTGCCTGTCAATCAAACAGAACAGGATCACGGTTCACGGTTATGAAACATCATGGAGAGCCAAGGCCTTTCTCATGGAGATCCTGCAGAACAAACGGAGAACGGGTTCACGCCGAGGGGAATTATCAGCATAATTAATAAAGACACTCGAGTTCAATAGAGACTCGCTCTCTGAAGACGCCCTCCTGGACTCATGCAACATTAATGCCTGTTAATTATGGCCGTATCTCCATCATAAAGAGGATAATACGGGCCCTGATGAAAATATTCATGACGGTATGAGTGTGGCTTGTTAATCAGATGAGAGTCATTAGCATACTACGCTTCACTGTAGACATGAATACGGTTCGCTATTCGGAACAGGGTGTGCGAATCTTTAGGTTGATTTGATTCACGATTCATAGGTTTCGCAAATTCAGAATTATTTGATCCGATTCATAATGAGATTCTATTCAATTTGATACTTGATGCTTCTTCCTAATGTTTTTCAGATCTATAGTTTTCCTATTTCTGGAAATAGCACAAAAAAAATGATGCATTTTTCCTCGTTTTCCACGGCCGTCACAAACCCAATCCAGACGCTACATTCGGTTTACTCAAAGCCTTCAATGCAATGCTCCTCTGCTCACCAACGCTTCATTTATTTGATAATTAATACAGAAAACCCCCCAGTAATATTACTAATATTATGCTGTAATATAAACAACATCATTACTCCAGTCTTCAGTGTCACATGATCCTTCAGAAATCTTTCTAATATGATGATTTTATGATCAAAAATACTCATTATTATTATCAACACATTGTTAAAACAAATGAATGTAGGCTTGGTGAGCAGAAAATACTTTTAAAAACATGAAAAATCTTGCCGATCCAAAACTTTTGTCTTGTAGTGTATCTAACAGCACAAATGTCCGTTTTAAGATCAGAGCGCATGCGTCAGCAGGATCTGCACTCGATGCACCGAGAGGCGTGTGTGTGTGTGTGTGTGTGTGTGTCCTCACCGCTCGTGGATGAGCTTGAGCTGCAGTGTTTGCTGGTCCTGAACGCTGGCCAGAAGCTTCTTCAAGACCTCGCACTGCTGCGTCACATGGGCGTCCCTCATCTCCTGCTCCTCTGTGCTGTGGCCGTTGATCATCTCGGACCACTCTTTAGTGTGCTGGGCCACCATGTCCTTCACCTGAGCACACACACCAAACACACTTCATGGAGATTTCGTTTGCCCTCATCCTCGCCTCGGGGCATTTTCACTGGGAAGTTTATTTTTTTAAATTGAGCGTTCATCGGAGGGGACCAAGACCGATGACTTTTGTTGCATTTGAATCGTGAACACAAAAATAAAAACTGAATGGATTTGAGGTTTGTGGTTGAAAGGTAGAAAAGAAACAAATCCTCCGGGAAGTTTTTTAATTTCAATATTCAAAATTTTTCAATAGTTAATTTCAATATTCAGATTCAAATTAAGAAAGCTAAAACATTTCCAAATTTTGTATTTTCTCTAATGTCTACATGTGTATCTGAATGCAGACTGAATGAACCGGCTTCAGGACCCAGCGCAACAGCTCCTCTGCTCCATATACAGATATAAGCCCATCCAGAGGCATGAAATATCATATATTATTATTATTTTCCCACAGGAGGTCAAAG
Organism: Pimephales promelas; assembly: GCF_016745375.1. The sequence goes on from NW_024121651.1 coordinate 20,256, forward strand.
ACTCCCAGTGTAAGAGATGTAGAGCTGAGTTAAAAGAGGTATGCATGAAATTGTGAGTTTTTAAGTTGAAAGAATTTAAGGAACAACATGCTTCAATTACTATATATTAAATATTTATATTATATAAAATTGCATTAAAAAATAGAAAATAATTTATCAAAATAAATAAAACAAGACATTTTAACATTTTATGAAATAAAATAAGCTTTCTGGACGAAAAAGTCTATACGATCTATCGATTAAGGATCATTTTAGGGCTTCGGGTCATATTGACCCGCGAGGGGAGGGTTCGTTACAGGACGCGAGGGAAGCGTGAGAGTGTGAAAGCGCTCAGCATGTGAGTGTGTGAGTGTGTGTGAGTGCTCTTGATGATCAGTATGTAGATGTAGTGAGTAGAAGTGTTTCTGAATGCCAGTCTGCTGTCGTGTGTTCATTACGCTGTGCATTGAAGGGTCACTGATGTACGAACACAGTTTATGCACTAGTGTAACCTCATTTTCCTTGCATGCACATTAAGTAAATTATATTTTATTTTATTCAAGAACAATTGCGGTGCTTGATTTGGTTTACATTTGTTTATATGCGCTCGCTTGCGCCCTCTTGTGGCGTACAGTTCTGTTTCCTCTAACATTAAGTTTTGCCCTTAAAATTCGAACATTCATAGAATTGAGCTTTTCAGCCATTTTGCCAGCCCTGGTGGGATTTTCTCCAGTACCTTTTCTTTATGGTCTGTCGTGAGCGTCTCCACCTTTATCGCCGTTTCCTTCTTCAACTCGGAGCAGTTGTTTTCTCTGAAATCGAAAAGAACAAGTGTCACAGAAACATCATCAGCGAGCGCCGGACAGTGACATCATCAGCGAGTGCAGGACAGTGACATCATCAGCTCACCCTCTCTTCTTGATGGCCTTCTCCAGCAGCTTCTCCAGCGTCAGCTTCTCCTTGTCATGCTGAGCCACCAGTTTATCCACCTGCGAACAGTG
>NW_024121652.1:0-21222 GCF_016745375.1 Pimephales promelas
AAGACCAATTCCCCGTATCAACACGCAATTGCCTGTATTTCAGACTCAGACGAAAAGGGCAAAACAGATTGACAAATAAAACTCTCTGATGCACCCGTATCACGCAGAATCTTTACCCGGAACACGATGTGCGTTTCCAACTAATGCCACAAAACCCTCCGTGACAAACGGCGGCATAATCCTTCATAATGGAAACAGGAAAATCAAACTCATTACTTGGTACATTGCTCAAACATTTTTCAGTTGACACTGTACATTGTGCACTATCCAATGTCTTTGCATGAGTTATTATCTTTATCCCTGAGCGCGCACCAGGAATAGATGAGGTGCAGAGGCCAATTTACCTCCATCTCCTTTCACCCTATTTCGCTCCAATAACACCGGACAATTTTTTTTCCAATGATTTTTTCCAAAAACAGTAGTTACAATCGGTCTTAAAATCGAAATCCGATGGTTTACCCCGTGCACTCGAATTTGAACACCCAGATGTATCTGTATTCACTCGACTATGCGGCGTTCTTTGTAACTACTATTAGGAGGTACGAGACAAAAATCGCGCACTGAAGACTTGTGTATCAGAGAAAAATTGTCAGCAAGGACAGCGGCATCTGCTGCTGTTTTCACCTGATGTTCACTAATATAAGTGGTAATGCGATCAGGCAAAGTGTTCTTAAGTTGTTCTTATATCATAAGATTACACAACTCATCAAAAGAATCAACCTCTTCTGCTGTAAGCCAACGATGAAAAAAACTTAGTCAATTCCCAGCCCACTCAGCATAAGTTTGCTTGTCTGATTTTTTCCATGATCGAAAACGCTGTCTATAAGCTCAGGGATTAATTCGTAGCACTTTAACACAGCTGACTTAACGGATTTATAGACTCTTTTTTCAGAAGACTGTAAAGCTACAAATGCCTTCTGCGCACGTCAGTTAACGTAGTTTGTAACAATACAATTTTATCCTCATCACTCAATTTTTTTCAGTGGCATATTTTTCAAATAATGAAAAAAAACACATCTGGATCATGCTCATTAAATTTAGGCAGGAACTTGATCATACTGGCCAGGCCGACCTGCTGTGATTTTCCAAGCTTACCTTCAGCTGCTAATTGTAGCCTAGTACGCTCAATCTCTCGTTCCCGCTCTAAATTTTTAAGCTTTTCCCATTCCAATTCACGATCCTTGTCTTTCTCTGCCGCTTCTAACCTTATACGGTCCAATTCGTTATCAAGCTTTCTCTGAGTCAACTCATCATCTAATTTTTTCCTTGCTAATTCTTGTTCCAATTCCAACATCTTTTGTTCCCTTTTTAACTCATGTTGCAATTTTAACATTTCAACTTGCTGCTCAAATGTTAACACACTGAGTTTTCTATGCGAGAGGAACAAACCTGGCGTGGGCTCACCATCTGAATCCGACCCTGACGCACCCTCACTATCGCGCGCCGGCAATTTCTCATCCGGTAAAACCTTCTTATCAATCAAACACGCACGAATGAAGTCAACCAGCTCACACTTCTTAGCTACCTTTGGCAATGTTATATCAATTCCATAGTGCTCAGCCACACCATGCAATTGTTTAACACTCAAAGCCGCGAGCAAGACCACCGAAGGAGCAGCTAAAAACGCCTCAAGTTTACTCATTATCACGGCTAAATTCACCAGTCTCCAATCAACAATCAAAAAAGGCTATGGTCTATATAAACACCCCCTAGCAATACATCTAACCAAATCAAAACTGGGCTAATACCTCAACGTCTTTCAGGTTACTATTACAAAACCAACCACACAAAGTTCAAAAAGGCGAAGCGAAAAATAGTTTACATTACAGGACAACTACGGAGTTTTCCCCTAAACATTTACCCCCCTACTATTCTAACCTATCTTCACACTAAGTCCAAGAACAAGGCTCATTTACTCACCAATACCGATGGAGTCGTACTGTCCCGACAAAAGTCAATTCAGCCGGTGCTCCACGGCGGTGCCCTCGTCCGGACTTCAGTGACCAGGAACCTAAACCCAGCAACGCATACGCGCACTAATTGGGGATAAAACAGGCTCCGTAAAATGTCATCCTGCAACACAAATCAGCTTACACACACACTTCGCCAATCAAACTCATCAAACAAAGTATGGTTGGAAAACTGCTCTATATTTGCGCAAAAACTCCACCAAAAAAATGTTTTTTTTTTCATAATCAAAACACTAACTTTAGTGACTAATTTTCAAATATTCAATTCATTAACTGAACACTCGATGCGGAACTCCCCAACAAACAAACGAGCGCCAGCTGACTACTATCAGCTGATCACCTTACGTTCATTCACAAAAATGTGAACCAATGACGTAGCACTATCCACGCAACTAAGCCTACACAATATTGCGCATTACAATAGTCTACTTACAATTCGGGATTCAACTGGCTGGACGAGCCCCCATATGTCACGTCTACCTAGCTCACAGTAGCAGTGACATAGGGGAGACCACACCGTTTGTAAAGTTAAATCAAAAAATAGTTTATTTAAACATTAAATGATGAAATGAAATCATAATTCAAATCAAGAAATGCATTAAGTCAGTGTATGAGAAGCAATAGAAAACTATCAAAATGTAGTTCAGATCAGTAAAGTGTAAACTATGTGTAATGCAAACAAAGCAAAAGAAAATATGGTGGAGTTGCTGCCTGCCTGGCAGCCCGAACAAAGCCGAGACGCACAGCACAGAGCAGACCAAACAACTGGCAGGAGATGCTTTTAAACAGTCCCTCCCATCAGCTGCTGTCTGGTGGACCGGAAACAAACAGCTCCCTCTTCAGGCTGGGAGTAGAAGACCGGCCCAACATCTTCTGTTCATGGTGAAGTGAGCACACCTAGCACAGCAAAGTCAGGCATGACACATTAAGCACCATTTAATGTCAGGGAATGAATTTGCATGTTCACTCGGCTCATCATCAGGGAAAATCGCTTGGGTGTGAACACAAAAAACGTGAATATGGAATAAAAAAAAACGTGTAATAATTTAAATCGGTGTGTACGGCCCTTTAAATTTAATAAAGAATATTTTTCGGGGTTGAGACTCTGACCTTTGCAACTCTGCAGATCTTATACATGCACAAACAACTACATAACACCCTACTGAAAAAGGGAAATAAGAAATCGCATTTTATGACCCCTTTAATGTACTTAAGGCTGATTGAATAGGCCAAACTCCTTCATAACTGCATTCCTCAGAAGAAAGTCATCAGTTGGCCTACTGCTCTGCTAAGACCTAAGAAAAGAAGTCACGATGAAAAAAAAAAACAGTGGAAGTTCTCTCTCCCATATTATGACAAACATCTGATTGTAATAAATTATTGGGGAAAGCATGTAGGGCAGGTTCTATGCATCAGTTATTGATTGGATGTTGAGATGTGGCAGTCAGATTAGGGGTGTGTTTAAGACAACTAAATGATTGGAGAAGTCCTGCATGCGCCACCAGAGAGAAGTCTGGCGTTTCTCGGAAAACCCGGTTATGACAATCTGGTAAACATTGCAAGATGTTTTCTTGAAACCTTCACATGCACTAATAACTTGACTAGCAGAACTAGCCCCCCAGCCCGACTGAGCCTGGTTTCTTCAAAGGTTCTTGCCACTCCATGTCGCCTTTTGACTTGCTTAGTAAGGAACTGAAATATTATTGACTGGATGAGAACTGAACTGAGCTGAACGATGACAATTTCCTCCAGATTGGATTATGTTTGTGCATATATTTTTCACATGATTTTTATTCACAAATACTTCTTAAAACGTACCTGGTCATGTTTCAACCCCACTATATGAGGATCCCAGCAGCATCCTGGGTACTTGGCATCCATAATCTCATTTAAGATTGTTTAAGATCTTCTGAGCCATTAAAGGGTTAGTTCACCCAAAAATTAAAATTCTGTCAGTATTTACTCACCCTCATGTTGTTCGAACCCCGTAAGACCTTCGTTCATCTTCGGAACACAAATTAAGATATTTAAGATATTAAGATCACTCCTGCATACTAGTCCATGGGCTTCTTGACGGAATGACTTGCTGTCCTCGAAAAGTCATTAAAGACATCGTTAAAATAGTCCAAGTGACTACAGGGGCTCAATCTTAACTTTATCAAATGACGAGAACACTTTTGTGCGCAAAACAACAACAAAAATAACGACTTTATTTCAACTATTCGTTTATTTCTCCCTCTGCGCGAGTCAGGTTACTAGTTTAATAGAGTAAGCTTCTGTTATTGTACGTCACACGCATCACACACACATGACCAGCGTCGGCCAATAGTGAGCCTACGTGTGACGTAGCTCTACGCAATCACACTACGTTAACTGACTTACAGGCTCATGGAGAAGGAAGTGAATAGTTGAAATAAAGTCGTTATATTTGTTTGTTTTTGCGCACAAAAAGTATTCTCGTCGTTTGATAAAGTTAAATTGAGCCACTGTAGTCACTTGGACTATTTTAACGATGTCTTTAATGACTTTTCGATGCCAGCAAGAGTCATTCCCTCAAGAAGCCTATGGACTAGTATGCAGGAGTAATCTTTATATCTTAAATATCTTAATTTGTGTTCCGAAGATGAAATAAGGTCTTACGGGGTTGGAACAACATGAGGGGGTGAACTAACCCTTTAAGGCCAGTTTACTAAATGTTACATTTCCAGCTTCCTGCCAAGTCCTGTCCTGTAAGCATCTAGTGAAATCACTATTAAGTATAAGACTATTTCTGCCACCAATTAAACATGTTACTTACATACAGTACAGTCTGCTTCTACATTACAGCTACAGGGAATGGCTGGTTTGTCTGATACACAGCTCAGTGTGCAAAATAGTCTGTAAAGGCAAAAGTAATGCTCTCATACACATTCATTTGTCAGCCTTTTTGACCTGAAGATAACAGTCTCCACCCACTCAACTGAACATCTCAGGGCTGTTCACATCATGCATGCTGGACACAACTGTTTTTGAGATTGGCTGATGTCACCACAAAAATGGGCCTTACACTAGTAACTTTCTAGGCCTGTGACGTTAAACGCACAGAAATATGGTACGTGTCCATAAGATCCAAGATACAGAAGACTTGGAAAATATAGCACATGAGATTTCTTGTTAAGGTGCCACATTTCATATATATTTTGGTGTAGTGTTAGGAAGAGGGATGTGGACATCATTTACGAAACCTTCAGGACACTGAAAAACATCAAACTCTCTAAAAGATAAAGGACTGATTGAGCTGTTTATTTGTTGTTGCTACTCATAGGCATCAACCCTTGGGGGAAAGCTGGTTTGTTTCTGGCAGATGTGTATTTCCTGCTGTTGTGATCACCACTGTTTTTTTGGCCTCTGATGCACGTTATGACTGAGTAAACACCCAATTTTATCTTGGCAGTACAAATAAGGATGGTTTGTTTAACCTTCAGCCCTGCATGTGTGTATTTCAAATAATAGGCGCCAGTAGGTGCAAATTAGGACCCTGTGTCTTCCCATCTGCCATGTGGATGTGGATATGTTCAGGAATGTGGTGTAGGTCCTTTTATGGTTTCACTTTATTTTAATGGTCCATTTAACACATTCTGTTGACTATACGTAACATTGCACATACACGTCTATTAATTCTTATTAGAGTATTAGTAGAGTATTCGTAGACTGGTAGGGTTAGGGTTTGAATAAGTTGACGTACTTGCAATGTTACTTTTTAAGTCAGTAAAAGGTTTGTTGGAGGACCATCACAATATATTAAGCAGAATACTAAATAGTAATATTTTATCGAGATTTAGTTGACATGTAGTTGCAAAATTATTTTTAGTCAACAGAATTTTTATAGTAAAAAGCAAACTTACGTAATCTAAAAATACACAACATAAATGTAAGTGAATCAGCTGATTCAGGTTTTCCAATACTCAAGTAGCTCTGCCCTTGTTGCAGTCTTCGGTTTTCAAATTCACCTTTGGCACATTGGGCAGCCACTAAGAATTTGGATTTACCCATTCAAAATGGTATCTGAGTAAGTCCTGATCTTTCCAGGCAATAGCTTAACCCTAAAGGCCATTGCACACCGAGTACGAAATATTCGTATGCGCATTTTCGTGTTCGTCAGCCTAAAAATTCGTCACGCATAGAAACCTTGCACACCGAGTCCGTTGCGTATTTCTTAAACCTTTGCGGGAAAAAACGCAAAAATACCAAATGGATTCGTCAAGCAGTGAGGATGATTTTTGCCCTCTCTCTTATTGAAAAGAGAAAAAAGAGAAAATATTACGTCCATCCAATCCTGAAATTGCGCCGAGAGGAAGTCGAGTTCCTTATCAAGGAGTTGCGAATTTATCCTGAGCGATTCAAAATTTACCTCAGAATGTCAGTGGGACAGTTTGATGCTTTGCTAGCGATCCTGGAGCCACATATTAAAAACAAGACCACCAATTTCCGTGAACCAATCGATTCTGAACGGAGACTGGCAGTGTGTCAGTCTGAAATGGACCAGGTATGGACACACACACGGACAAACACACACCCGCGCGCGCGGCCCGTTGGAAGCGCTGGGCAGACAGAACAGCTAGGCTGTTATTGTGTATATATTGTGCCCAAATAATACATTAGTTATCGAATAGGCTGCTCAATCACACCTTATTCGATCCTAAATTTCAATCTGATTGAAAGGGGAGGTTTATTAATTTCATAATCCAATATAGAGAAGAGAACATAAACACTTGATCGAATTGAAAACCGAAACTGAAAGCACGGCGCATATGTGCAATGATTTGAGGACGAGCTCCCCCCGGCCCTGAATTGTCAAAAGACCTCTCAAAATGCTGGCTCTGGATGCGAAAAACGCAGAAAATCGAACCCGATCCGATTAATTTTATGACGGACGAAAGTTTCGGAGGCGGTGTGCAAGCGTGATTGACATAACGTGAGGTCGAATTTTTTTTTTAACGTGCGAAAATTTCGGATGCGAATTTCCGACTCGGTGTGCAATGGCCTTAACCCTTTGCCTGGCAGGTGATGTTTTGGGCTTCTTGTCTCCCACGCTCACTAACGAAGATGCTACCACTGCAATCCCTTCTATACTGGCCTCTGTCTCAGATAAAATCACAGGACACAAACTCTCTGCCAAATCAGGATCACTGCCAAAATGTCCCATACAGTCAATGGTCCAAATTCTCATGAATCTCTTCTGAAATGCTACGCATTCTCTTAGTTAGATGGAGGAATCACTGCAGGTTCAGCAGGTTCCAGTCTTTAGAGGGAGCCGAGGGTTCAGTTTCTTTTCCTAAAAAACGAGGCTCGTTGTGTCAACAGTGTTATTGTGCCTTCCAGCAAGGGTAGCAGACCTCAGAGTAAAGACTTCCACTCCCCTCAAGTTTAAAGTGATGCAAAATTTTAAAACAATTCTTGCACAAAGGCATGTACTTTCTAGATGCAAAACCAAAGCCCGTGGTCTAGAATCAATTCGTAAATGCAACATTATTGACCGCAGAGTGCTTTTGTCAAGGAATTCATCAGGGTAAAAATCACAATTATCTTCTATCATTCAGGAACGACTGGTAGGCTGGTGTGACATTTTTCAAAAGCTTTTAGACCATTTAGATGTCAATGAGGGCTGTTCTTCAGTGCCACCTACATGACTGCAGTTAGACAAAATAACAGGATGTTAGGAAGGCATTTTATTTATCTTTATCAGTCTGTTCCAGAGCATGCTAATTGCAGAAAACAAGTTGTACAGCAGTATACACTAGTGTACACCCCAATCATGCCTCTAGCCTATGAAAAGCTGTTCAATGCTCCACTGGCTCTCAGTTGGAGACCAGTGCTGCTTTTTTTAATCAACCGTGTGTCTCCTGTGGGTTCTTAGACGAGAGAGAGAAGGAGCGGAGACAAATAATAAAAACACATTCTCTGTGATTAATATGATTCTCTCTCAGGCTCAGAGCAAATGACATCTACACTCAATCAGAAAGAGACTCTATTAAAACGTATTGATTCCAAACACCAGGTGAACCGCACTGAAAAAACTTTTAAGTTCTGGGAAGAAATTCTGTATTGAAGTTGCCATTTTAAAACACATGTATTTTGCTTTCAGTCCATGAGAGCATATGATGCAATTGTGTATAGGCTATTAAATGGTTAACACATAAAAGAGAAACAAAACAAATTACAATTCAGCACAGTTGACAGTTACAGGGTAATTTTGACATCTGTTGGTTAAAAATTTAACACACACACACACATACATTTATTGGCTTTTCTTACTAGAGTACTTAATGTTAAGTCAAAATATTTTATTTTTGCTATGATTTTAATTTAGACCGTACCATGTGGTAATTAGAACGTACCTTATCCCATTGAATCGCATTGAAACTTAAATGTCATGGCCAATATACTGTGTAATTAAAACGTTTTTGTTTGTTTTTTTGATAACAGTACCTTTCTCTGTAATTACAGTGCAAGTAGTGTTGTTTCGTATTACTACATAGTAGCGTTTGTTACCCCCTTGTTCTGTGTAGTTATAGGGTAAGTGTAACTCCTGCAGGCTGTAAATTAAAGTGGTGCTTGTTACCCCTTTATTACCCAAAACTTAACATATTGTTCCCATATACACTCACCCACTTTATTAGGTACCCCATGCTAGTAACGGGTTGGACCCCCTTTTGCCTTCAGAACTGCCTCAATTCTTCGTGGCATAGATTCAACAAGGTGCTGGAAGCATTCCTCAGGGAGTTTGGTCCATATTGACATGATGGCATCACACAGTTGCCGCAGATTTGTCGGCTGCACATCCATGATGCGAATCTCCCGTTCCACCACATCCCAAAGATGCTCTATTGGATTGAGATCTGGTGACTGTGGAGGCCATTTGAGTACAGCGAACTCATTGTCATGTTCAAGAAACCAGTCTGAGATGATTCCAGCTTTATGACATGGCGGATTATCCTGCTGAAAGTAGCCATCAGAAGTTGGGTACATTGTGGTCATAAAGGGATGGACATGGTCAGCAACAATACTCAGGTAGGCTGTGGCGTTGCAACGATGCTCAATTGGTACCAAGGGGCCCAAAGAGTGCCAAGAAAATATTCCCCACACCATGACACCACCACCACCAGCCTGAACCGTTGATACAAGGCAGGATGGATCCATGCTTTCATGTTGTAGACGCCAAATTCTGACCCTACCATCCGAATGTCGCAGCAGAAACCGAGACTCATCAGACCAGGCAACGTTTTTCCAATCTTCTATTGTCCAATTTCGATGAGCTTGTGCAAATTGTAGCCTCAGTTTCCTGTTCTTAGCTGAAAGGAGTGGCACCCGGTGTGGTCTTCTGCTGCTGTAGCCCATCTGCCTCAAAGTTCGACGTACTGTGCGTTCAGAGATGCTCTTCTGCCCACCTTGGTTGTAACGGGTGGTTATTTGAGTCACTGTTGCCCTTCTATCAGCTCGAACCAGTCTGGCCATTCTCCTCTGACCTCTGGCATCAACAAGGCATTTCGGCCCACAGAACTGCCGCTCACTGGATGTTTTTTCTTTTTCGGACCATTCTCTGTAAACCCTAGAGATGGTTGTGCGTGAAAATCCCAGTAGATTAGCAGTTTCTGAAATACTCAGACCAGCCCTTCTGGCACCAACAATCATGCCACGTTCAAAGTCACTCAAATCACCTTTCTTCCCCATACTGATGCTCGGTTTGAACTGCAGGAGATTGTCTTGACCATGTCTACATGCCTAAATGCACTGAGTTGCCGCCATGTGATTGGCTGCTTAGAAATTAAGTGTTAACACGCAGTTGGACAGGTGTACCTAATAAAGTGGCCGGTGAGTGTACCTACACGGAAGTACACTATAATTACAGAAACTTACACCGTAATTTCAGTGTACTTACACAGTTATTTGAGGGTCATAAAATAAAGTGTTACCAAGAATTGTTAGTTAGGCTACGTCCACATTAATCCCAGACTGATCTCATGAAGTAGCGTGTGTATGACACGCCAATTCGTATTTCCATTTTTGGCGTGCTATCAAGACGCATAATCGCCTTTTAGCGTGTTTATGAACGCCGTTGACTTAACATTATATAAATATATGACTTACCTCAACCCCGTCCCTAAACCTAACCGTCACTGGGGTTAATGGCATTTATGACTGTTCCCTTACCATCCTAGGTAAAAAAAAGATATGACTTACCTCAACCCCATCCCTAAACTTAACCTTCACTGGGGTTAATGGCATTTATGACTGGAGATTTGACTGCGTGTTCAGACACGCGGAATGACGCGGACGTTAATGGCGTAGACATATACGCATACACGCGGATACACGCGGATAGCACAAAATGCGTGGAGATAACACGCCACCTGACTCGAAAGTGGCGTATATGTTTACGCAAAAGTCATGATGTCATGTTGTTAATCCGGATAGATTTGAAAACGGGGTTTTCCTTTAAAAACGCTCTCCGTCCACACAAGCGTTTTCAGGCATTTTCCGACATTTCAGTGTGGATGAGAAACTTCTGAATTCACTTTACTGCGCATGCGTGAAACTTCACAAAAGCTCACTGAGATGAAACAGATGGGAAAATAAATAATAATGTTATCGCACAATAACAGGATAATTTTATTTAGCAAAATATCTCACCATCACTGATGCATCCAGGTCGCATTCAGTCACCACATGTTTGGTCTAAAACCCAACTGCTCTCCTGTTTTGCCGCAGAACAGCAAATGTGAGTAGACTACATTATCTGTCATCTTTGCAGTACTGTGCTATGAAGAATAGCACATATTAAGTAACATAGAAAGTAACATATTTTAACAATAGTGTAAAAATGAATAACATAACAGACACAATACCGATAAACATGAATATCTATTGGTACAACATGGATCACATGAGTAAACTTACGTCATCATTTTGAAATACCTCCGGTTTCACTGTCCACACTACAACGCGAAAACGGCGTTTTCAAATTTATCCACTTTGGAGAGCGTTTTCCAAACGATACGTTTTTGTTGACTTAAAACGGCGTCTCAGTGTGGACGGAAGGCGGAGAGAAAAATATACGTTTTCAAACGAAAACGTATTAGTGTGGACATGGCCTCAGAGGGTTAAGGAACCCAGATAGCAAACTGACATTGAATCAACGTGGAAATATGACATCGAAACAACGTTGATCTGACATTGTTTTGCTCATCGAATTAACGTTGAACCAACGTCAGACGCGTCATTCTTTCAAAACTAACGGAAAATCAACTTGAAATCAACGCGTTGTTTCAACGTTATGAAAGCAAACCAATTTTCGATATTCATTTAGCTTTGAAGAATGCCGCGTCTGACGTTGGTTCAACGTTAATTCGATGAGCAAAATCAACGTTGTTTCAATGTCATGAGAGACGTCGTTTCCACGTTGATTCAATGTCAGTTTGCTATCTGGGAAGGCAGATAAATAATATTGTTGAATATTAAATGTCCCCAACTAAGCAAGCCAAAAGCCAAGGCAACAGTGGCAATGAACCAAAAGTCCATCAGTGACGGAAGGGAGAAAAAAAACCTTGCGAATGCAGACTGAGTCGGGGGCCAGTTCTCCTCTGGCCAACGAAGGAACAGTGAATGATTCGTGCAGCATAACAAGTCAGATTGGATCAGAACATTTAGAGTATTTATCCATTTCATCTGGTTGGAAGTCAAAGTAATCACGCTGGTATGGAGACGAGTTGTTGAGGATCAGTGTCGATGGCTGTCGTGTCGATGAGGCCTTCACAGGGCTGATGAGGCTGGCACTTAAGAATGAGTCGGGATGGGTCCAGGTGCAGGTCCACCATAGAGGGTCCCTCGGGATAAACAGAGAGACTAATATTAGCGTAGACACCATCCTTCTTATGATGTACCAAGTACACCAGGATTTACGGTGCATGTTCCCGGTTCCGGCTGATCTAAAATATGCAGCCTAACTTTGAATTAAGGAAGTCTATAGTGTGTTATGAGTATGCTAGGCCAAAGAGATGGGTTTTTAGTCAACAAACAGAGTATGAAAAAACAGTCCAGTTTTGCGAAGGAGGTGGTGCGGAAGCTTCACTTATAACAGCTGAACAAGTCAAAGAATGAATGGGCTCTAACTTAATCACTTAATCATGAATATACACACACAAACAAATTAGTACCTCCAAGTACCAGCAAGTTAGATAGTTAAGAAGTCATGAACCAGAGTGCTGTTATGGAGTCATACAAAAAACAAAAAAACATCTCAGGTTACGACTGTAACCTATATTCCCTGAGAACAGGGAACTCAACAATAAGTCGAATGACGCAATGGGGAACGCCTCAGGTGTGACAGGTGTCTGAAATCAAATATCAACTCACAGTAATCAGGTTGACCGGCGACAGCCCGTGCATCATCAGCTTGAAATGATGAGCGTGTCAATCTGGATGTATAAGAAGGGCGCCTTGAAACCGTGACAACATCCTATCGTCTGAAGGGACGTATTGTCTCGTTCCCTGTTCTCAGGGAACATAGGTTACAGTCGTAACCTGAGACGTTCAATTTTGAAGGGAACTCAACAATACGTCAAATGACGCAATGGGGAACGAAATACCCACTCCGCCATGCTGAGGGGAGTGCATGCCAAAAAGGCAGTGACAACTGTCAGAACCAGTAATTCCAAGGAACACTGAAACCACTCACCCTACATCACATCGGGCTGTCAGTGACAGCACTCCCTAACGGTCATAGCCCAAGCTAATGAACCAAGAAAAAACAGAACGTAATAACGTGGGTAAATCTGGGCCAGCTCAAAGGCTTTAGGACCACAACTTCCAAATAGAAGGGGTCCCTTCTAGGGAGTGTGGCTAGGGGGCCAAAGGAACCCCCAGCCAGTCACTTTTCAGGAGAACACTCCTACTGAAATGCCCCCAGGCTGGCCTGGTGATCTGTACTGAGACACACAGTTTGGCCATAGCCTGTCCGTCCAAGACAGAGCCTCTGGAAATTGCCTAGGAAAGGCATCAAAAAACTGAAGGCCCGCGAAGCTGGCAGAAACTATCAAGTTTCGGATCACAGAGACGGGATCCTCCGGAGAGTGTGACTCAACCTCAAAACAACGGGAATCGTACACTCAATCCACGAGTTTCCACCCAGTGCTCGCTTTTGAGCACTGAGGAAGTAAGAGAGGGATCAAAATCAGGAAGGTCAATGAGACCTAAGACCTGATGACCCCCTGTGTGGGGAGCTCCAAAACATGAGGGCTTATGTCAGGAAGGCTGTACATTGTGGGGCCTGAAACCCAACGACCACAGCATGTGGAAGCTCATCCTTCAGGAAAGCCAGAGGCTAGAAACCTGACAGACCCACAATGTGGGGCTACCTTCAAAAAAGGTCTAATGAGACCTAAAACCACCAGTTGTGGGAGATAGCTTGAACAGGGAAAGTGCCTGTCGTAATGTATTGCGACAAAGACGCAACTAGAGTGGGACCCAAAGTGAAGAACCGGGGTCTGAACCACATAAGAAAGGACCGAAGCATACCGCGCGTGACCCTCACCATAAGAAATGGATTTTAAAAAGTGCACAAGACATCTCATTGGGTGACTTACCACAATAATAGGTGAAGTATGGGTTTGTGTACTTCACTCTGAAGTCAGGAAGGCCTGTTGAGGCCTGTAATCTGGCGACTACAGTGTGTGGGAGCTCATGGCCAGGAAGGCCTGGTAAGGCCTGTAACTTGACGACCACAGTATGTGGGAGCTCGTAACCTAGCGACCACAGTATGTGGGAGCTCATAAAAAGGAAGGCCTAGTGAGGCCTGTAACCTGGCGACCACAGTGTGTGGGAGCTCGTGACCAGGAAGGTCAGTGAGACCCAGCCTGGTGTACCTGAAAAACCACACCAAGTGGGAGCTACTTCCAAAAGTTAGCTCTTAAGAACTCTTAAAGTGGGACCCGAGGAAAGACCAGGGTCTGAACCACATAAGAAGGGACCGAAGCATACCGCGCGTGACCCTCACCATAAGAAATGGATTTTAAAAAGTGCACAAGACATCTCGTCGGGTGACTTACCACAATAATAGGTGAAGTATGGGTTTGTGTACTTCACTCTGAATCCAGGAAGGCCTGGTGAGGCCTGTAACCTGGCAACCACAGTATGTGGGAGTTCGTAACCTGGCGACCACAGTATGTGGGAGCTCATAACCATGAAGGCCTAGTGAGGCCTAAAACCTGGCGACCACAATATGTGGGAGCTCATACCCAGGGAGGTCTGGTAAGGCCTGTGACCTAGCGACCACATCGGGTGGGAGCTCTTACTCAGGAAGGTCAGTAAGACCTAACCTGGTGACCACAACCTGTGGAAGCTTACTTTCAGAAAGACCTGATAAGGCCTGTACATGAAAACACCACACCAAGTGGGAGCTACTTCCAGAAGTTAGCTCTTAAGAACACTTAGGCTACGTTCACACTGCAGGGCTTAATGCTCAATTCCGATTTTTTGAAAAAATTAGATTTTTTTGCAAGGCCGTTCACATTTCCAATTAAATGCGACCTATTGTGATCTCCTGTGTGAACGTGAAATGACCCAGAAGTGACCCGCATGCGCAGAAGAGTAATCAACGGTCAACGACGTCACCTGTTGTTTGGGTTGTTTGCGGAATAGTTCTTTTCTTTCCATATGTTGCGAGCTTTTGTTTTATTATTATTATTGCCACAGCCCATATACAAACACAGACAATAATTATTTTATCGACGGGCAAAGTTTGCACATAAATGTAAGATTTTTCCGATCCTCACCGACCTCGTCATAAAATCCGTTTAATTGATAGTGCGTGTCCTCGGCGCTCATTGCTTTGTCACCGGCGGCCGCGATGCGATACTGGTGGCTGGTGTTGCCAGATTGGGTGTTTTTTCGCTACATTTTAAGGCATGTTTACATGTGTTTTAGCCAGGTTTTCGCCTGGGAGGCTCTATAGAAATCTGGCACCCTACTGTACGAAGTTATACTGACAGAGAGGGCACGTTCACATACACCAGAATGAACGTGTTCACAGTAATGTTCATCAGGCAGTAATACAATATGTTTATTAAAATATGAACACGTTCATGCACTATCGTTCATTGAACGCGTTCAGGCACAACACTGGGGAAGAGACACGTCTGCAGCGGCCCATAACAGTGCAGAAACGTGTTAGAGTTAGCGTGTATTGGCTAGCTACAGGTGCGTGCAATGACGTGCGGGTCGGATATATGTGACCTGGCCGTTCAGATTGAAGTCGCATTTCAAAAGATCGGATACATAATGGATTTGAACCACATACCCAAGTGGCCTGGGTCGCATTTGAAAAGATCGGATCTGTGTCGTTCAGACTGTCATGAAAAAATCAGATACAGGTCGCATAGGGGCAAAAAAATCGGAATTAGGTCGTTTCAGCCTGCAGTGTGAACGTAGCCTTAAAGTGGGACCCGAGGAAAGACCGGGGTCTGAGCAACATAAGAAGGGACCGAAGCATACCGTGCGTGACCCTTACCATAAGAAATGGATTTTAGAAAGTACACAAGACATCCCGTCATGTGATTTACCACAATAATAGGTGAAGTATGGGTTCATGTACTTCACTCTGAATTCAGGAAGGCCGAACTTGAGGCCTGTAACCCGATAGTCCCAATGCGTGGGGAGCTCACATTCAGGAAGGCCGCTGAGGCCTGCAGCCTGACATGTGAAGACTCACAACTACACCTTAGCGACCACGATAAGTGGGGGTTTCACATTCAGGAAGGCCTGGTAAAGCCTGCATCCTGACATGTGACAACTCACAACCAGGAAGGCCAATGAAGCCTGAAGCCTGGTGACCACAGAGTGGGAGCAAAGTGCTCAGGAAAGGTGGGGAGGCTGTAGTCTGGCTACCGCAGCATGTGGGAGCCCACATTCAGGAAGGCTGGGTGAGGCCTGTAAACTGACTACCACAATAAGTGGGAACTCATAACCAGGAAGGCCCTTTGAGGCCTGTAACCTAGCGACCACAATGTGTGGGAGCTCATAACCAGGAAGGCCTGGTGAGGCCTGTAACCTGGCGACCACAGTATGTGGGAACTCATAACCAGGAAGGCCCTTTGAGGCCTGTAACCTAGCGACCACAATGTGTGGGAGCTCATAACCAGGAAGGCCTGGTGAGGCCTTTAACCTGGCGACCACAGTATGTGAGAGCTTGTATCCTGGTGACCACAGTATGTGGGAGCTCATAACCAGGAAGGCCTGGTGAAGCCTGCAACCCAGCGACCACAGCATGTGGGAGCTCATAACCAGGAAGGCCTGGTGAGGCCTGTAACCTAGCGACCACGGCATGTGGGAGCTTATAACCAGGAAGGCCTGGTGAGGCCTGTAACCAGGCAACCACAGTATGTGGGAGCTCCCACAGATGTCTCTCCGTGGCCATCATAGCACCGACGGAACAGCAGATTGCTTGGTGGCCCGGAGTCCCGCAGCAGATCGGTCTGGTAGGCCTGAGGACCACAAGGGTGTGCAGAAACGGACCTGCCTGACCTGTTGCCGTGTACGCTCTGTCATTCAAGCATGAAGATGTCTTGAGCAGCTTGGATGACAGGGTCAGAGCTCTTAGTGAAGAGGACCAACCAGAGGCGAGATAGTTAGCCAACGTCTCGTCCACTGGCGGCATCGACACATATCCGTGCTCCACGGCTCCCTCCACAGCAGCGAAACTAGCCCGCTGATGCAGATAGAGACGTGAGGAGGAACGGATACTTCCATACCCTCTCGATCCCAGCGTGGAGATTGGAAAGGAATGGAAGGCTCATCCAGGCTGGTGGCTTACAGGTGGGGAGGAACCAGCAATCCAAAATACCATGAGCGGGTTCCTCCCAGACGCGCCTCCACTGCAACTGCAATCTGTCTGTGGCGCGCCCCATAATGTCAGCGTACACTGGGCAGGAGGGCTGTTTTTAGTTACTGCCTTTTTGCTTTGCAGGGCAGTATACACATACATACATATATACATACATACACACACACATATATATATATATATATATACATACATATACATATATATATACACATACATTTTTTACAACCAATTCCTGCCCTGCCCCAAGAGAACAGTTACAGATTCACCAGAGAGAGAAAGGTAGATGTTCAACATTAATCTCGTCAGCTGGTAGATTATCCGCGAGGTTAACGCCCCTCTCCCGATAATCAGCCAGCTCCATCTGAAAGCTCCACGAGCTCAACCGCCACTGAGCCTCAGCCTGAGCGGGAACCAGAACCGCGGGGTTCAGATGCCGTGCCCACTTCCCTCGAGAAGTGGGACAGACGAGAGCAGAGAGTTCTGAAAGGAAAACGCTCACAGTTCGCGCAAAAAACTCCCTCAAGAGTGTTATAGAAATTTTAACATTCAAAGATTAATTATGTTAACGAACCATAAAGTTCTGATTTTATATTTCTAACATGTGATAAAACCTATCATACTTCCACTTCTTTGTCTCAAGGTGACTAAACTTTCTAATCTAGATCTAACAATAAAAAAAGATGAATCTTAGTTCCTTTTATTTAGGATGTAGCCATGAGCCGAACTTTCAATATGAACTAACCATCTAACTACTTTTTGACCTAATGTAACCTTGTTCAATATAACTTTGGCGATGAACTGAACGTTCTGTTATTTTGCTATATTAGGACGTGATTAACTGAAATGTTAACCCCTTACTAACTGTTTTTTGAGGATATAGGATATTTTGCTGACGTTACTAACAAAGGATGATGAGGGGATGGGGCTTGTTTTAAACAGTGCAACCAATCATATTGATAGAGTGTGACATTTACAGTCAAAATGAAAATAATTAGTCATGATAATTCTTTTTTTAATGTGTCTGGCATTATAAAACATGTGTACTTCTTCTTTTAAGCTGAGATTCTCTGAGAATTGCTCGAGAACTCCCAGCTGAAATAAAGAGCATTTGAAGGACATTTGCTGAAGTCTGTCTGTCATTTATGCTGCGCAGCAAGAACAAGTAAGTTAGAATTATTAGCTCCCGGTGGACATCGACTGTAGATGCGCCAGGGTTATAGGATTAGAACCCGGCGGAGGTCGACTGGAGATGCGCTAGGGTTATTGGATTAGTACCCGGCGGACGTCGACTGGAGATGCGCTAGGGTATAGGGTAGGTTTAATTGACTCAATAAACGTCGATGTGTAGATGCGCTAATTTCTTTTTAACAAGATATACGTATTTACAACGACGTATAGGGTTGAGATTAAGTGGCCAGATGATCCTGCCGTGTTGGGGATTGGATGCACTAGAGCGTGGCATCAACCTCAACCAGGACCAGAGTTATTAGTAGGACAAACATCTCTATATTAAATTACCAAACTTCATTTAAGACCTTATATAGACAGAGCCACAGGTGAATTAGGATTAATTCCTATTGCTAAGATTCCAAAATATCCACAAATTTGGGCTTGGAGATACACATCTGACATATACCCAGTAAATTGAATTTATGTTTTAATTTGCTTTTTTAATTTCTTTTTGTGCAATGAAAGAACTTGCTTTTTGCATACTGTTTCTTTTCTTTTTTTTTTCTTTTTTGCTGATCTTGCTTTCTGCAATTGAAGAACTGATTCCGACAAAAAAAATGGGTAACTGTTGTGATAAAGAGAAAACTGAAAAAACTGAAATTCAGGGTCCGTTTAAAGAGGAAGTGGAAGTTGGGAGAGGAGCAAATTGCTCAAATTAAACTCTGGTCAAAATTAACAAAGGGTCAGTTTGCTGATTGTGGTACTTTGAGTGTGTCAATTTTAGGAGAAACACGACGTCTCCTTGAAAATTTGCCACCAAAGAAACGAAAGAAGATTGACTGGACACTGTTTCGGAAATGGGAACGGGAGGCTGAGATGCGCTACGAGAGCCAAAAAGAAGGTGAGCGGGCTGCAGATTCTCTGATTGCTTTGCAGACAAAAAAGAGGAAGCAGGAATTGGATGATATTCAGCCACCACCCATCTCAAGGCCCCCTCCGTACAGAGCGGCTGCTGCAAACACTGAAGAAGGGGAAGTTCAACATGCGTTAGGAGATGGAGGCTCTGCCGGGCAGCTCCAGGAAAAAGAGGAAGTTGAAATGGAGGGTGAGAGTTCAGATGAGGATAAGAGTGAAGAAGGGGAACACAGAAAAGGAAAATAAGTTGCAGACTGCCCAGTACATGTTCTACCAAAGTCAATCCAACAACCAACCGTCAAGAAATAGTAGTTGGAATCAACAGCAGGAGAGAGAGGGTCGGATGAGAACTGCGGACAGGTGCAGAATCTGTGGACAGAGAGGACACTGGGCTAGTAGCTGTCCAAACAATTCTCCTCTGCAACAACGTCATCCACAACAGCGCTACCCACAGCAACAGCAACAACAAAATCATCCACAACACGAGAGCTATCAGGCAAGAAAGCAGAACTACAGAGAACAGAGAGCTTCCTCATTCCACCCGCCCCCACCGACGCCGTATCGGACTACATAGGATGAGGAGAGAGACACTCAACCAGCCACACATCTGACAAACTCAAACTCAATGACGACTGACACTCAATTGCTACAACTAACAAAAGACTCAAACTCAAACCCAATGATGACATTAACTATTCAAGGACTTCCAGTTGAATTTCTTGTTGACACCGGTGCGATTTTCTCAATTTTCACAATCAAGACTGCATCCGGGTTTGACAAACTGACACTTTCTGATCAAACTCGCACAACATATGGTATTTCAGGTTTAGCACAAATTGATAAACTATCAGAGCCATTAACAGTGATAAATGGAAATAAAACATGCACACACCCATTTTTGATTTCTGAAACATGTCCTCTAAATTTATTAGGTAGAGATTTTGATGTCTAAATTGGAAATGACAATTGATGTTTCATGTGAAGGAATAACAGTGACACAAAAAAAAAAAATGGAAATTTTGCTCAAATGTTACCAAATATGTATTATAACTGGGCTATAACACCCGCATTTGACCCATATTCAGAGTATTTACCAGAAGATCATGAAAAGCCACCTCATTTCCATTGTACATCGTGGTTTGTGGGCCCAGAGAGAGACAGTGAGTATGAGGAAAAATGGTTAAGTGAGCTTCTGGGTGAGAAATTAATTCTTGAATATCTTTTAATATCACAACAATTCTCTGCATTTACTGTAAATTTAACAAATTCTCAATCCATTTTCTTTCGACAGTTGCAAGTCCAGCCCCATGTCTCAGTGGGAAAGAAAGGAAGTTCTTGGGCGGAAGTAGGAGTGTGGCTCACAGAGCAGGTTGAGAAAGGGGGTTGGACTTGGAATGATGAGGGACATTATAAAAATGATGCAGGGGTAAGAGCGTATCCAACAATGCAAAAAGTAAAAGTTCACAGGTTGTGCAGC
Source organism: Pimephales promelas (assembly GCF_016745375.1). Next base: position 20,411 of record NW_024121652.1, read on the forward strand.
GAGGAAAGAAAATTCATTCCTGATAAGATTGATAATGATATTGATTTATTGTCAGGGATTCCAGAAACCCTTTGGGCTAAAGATAAATTTGACATTGGACAGGTAAAGAATGCAATGCCTCTCGTTATCACACCAAAGACGCAATATAGGCCATTTAGGTCTCAATATCCTCTCAGCAAGGAAGCTGTCGAGGGAATTTCGAAAGTGCACGCTGCGCTGGTTGAGAAGGGTGCTATTGTGCCTTGTCAAAATTCACCCATAAATTCACCTATACTTCCTGTGAGGAAGGCATCAGGTTGTCACAGTCCGTCGTCTGCACCAGTCTGTCTTGTCATCAGCACTACACTCCCCAGGATCCTCTTGTCTCCTCTCCTGAACTCACTCCCTCATTAGCCACCTGTTCCTCGTATTGTTTCATAATTTTCACCTGTTTGCATCTCATTATGTTTGATTCCTCTGTGTATTTAGTTTTCCTCATTCAGTCAGTCATTGTCGATCGATGTCAATGTTACTGTGCGTCAGAGAGTGTTCCTGCCTGTACCCCTGCCTGTACCCGTACCTGTTTGCTATTTTGAGTTGAAGTAAAGTGTGTGAATTGGAGCTTTTGCCTCTTCGGTCTCCTTCTTCTGCCTACACTCCACCAGCACCGTGACACAGGTGAATGGCGTTTTGTGCTGGATTTGCCGCGCTCCCCAATCGTTCCGAATCCATCATCAATTTTATCTGAGATACTCAACAACGCTAATCATTTCACCATGATTGTTTTGGCAAATGCATTCTTTTCAATTCCAGTGCATCCAGATAGTCAATAT
>NW_024121653.1:0-21032 GCF_016745375.1 Pimephales promelas
ACCCTCTGAGTTCCTCACATTTGCATGCTTTTTGTCCACACATAATGAATGTGGCTGCAAACACTGACAGACTGTAATGGAAATGCTCAAAGTCCGGCTGCAGCTAACAGACTGATTTCCTTTTTCTTTTTTTGTGTGTCTTTTTCCCTCTCTGTTGTCGTCCCTCCCCCCCCTCCGTTTTTTTTTTCCTTCTCCTCCCCCGTTTCATGTCTTGCATGCTCCTACTTTTCCTTAGCTTGAAATGGCGATTGAAAACCTCCAAAAGTCAGAAGGGATTGCCACTCACAAAAGCAGCCTGCTCAACAGCCATGTAAGTCAAACTGGGAAAAAAAACTTTCTTGAAACTGGAACAAATCCTGAAAAAAAGGCTTAGTTCTTCTGCCTGCCTCTTCGCTTTGCTTTTCACTGCTGCTGTGAGCATGCATTTTCCAGAACAGCCCCTCGCTCTGTGTAATTTGGGTTTAAAGCGCCTCAGACCCCCTGCATTACACCACTGATTCATTCAACATCCCAGGGATCATTGTATATGTATATATATGTGTTGAGATTTACCCCTGAACATCAAGCACTCAAATTTAAAGGGGCAATGTGTAGGAATTTCTCCCATCTAGCGGTGAAAATGTATTTTGCATTCAAACGAATTGTGCTCTCCAGCACCTTGCTTTTTCAAATGCGCGTTGCATCTATGGTACCCATTATGTACCAAAAAGCTATCACAGGATGTCTTCTAATATCACTTTGTCGAGTGTTCCTTCGTGTGAACAGGTTTGTTATTTCAAACAAACAGCAACTTGACACCACGAACAAATGAATGTTACAGCATGAATTACTGACTGTGAAAAACATGAACTATTGCAATAATTATTTATGCCTTCTTTATTCGTTATATTTTCTGAAGTATGTGCATTGTTAGATATCAACATCAAATATATTGATGTTGATATCAAACGTAAATATATTGATTTTAAATAATAAAATACATAAAGTACACATTGTCCCTTTGATATTTAAGGATGTAATATTTTAAGAATTTTATTTGTATTATAAACTGACTCCTTTGCTCCTGGCAGTGAGTATTTAAAAATGTTTGTATATTCTTTTCTTGGGTGAGCCCTGAGATGAGATTGATATAACTATGACATCAGTGTGTTAGTGGAGGGGCGTATTTGTTCCTCACAGATTGGGAATTATTACTCCCTCAAAGTCTGTAGACTTGAGTGTTTAAAACTCCCTCTCCCATGCTGTTCCTCAGTTGTCAGGAGGCCTTCACAGAATCTGCACCCAAAGAATTTGAATGCCGTTCATTCACAATGTTCTACACACCCCTCACCCCTGCCATGTTAATGAAATATTTGGCTAATTTGCTAATTCTTTGAACTAACTTTTATTTTAATTTATTAAGAAAAATGTAGTCATTTACACACCTTTCCTGATGTTTTTGTTGTTAACTAAAACTATTAAAAATGGTTTAATGTAGCCTTGGCAAGCAATTAATTAATATAAAATAAGTAAATAATGAAAAAATAAATTAAAGTTAAATGTAAAAATGACAAAAGCACATAAAAATACTAAAACAAACCAAAATGAAAATAAAATAAAAGCTAACTCAATATATTAATAAATATGATACAAGTTTATAAATAAACTAAAATAACACTGTTTGTGCTTGTGTGACTTAATTTCCACTGTAGAAAACAAAAGGAACATTTTTGAAGAATGTTCAATACAATAGCTTTGTGTGAGGAACTGAAAAATGAAGGTATTTACGGAATATCTTGATGTCTAGCTCTCTTTGGCACATTCACAAATCATTGTTTTAGTCCCTTTAAACCTTTTCAGGGAATCCGATAATCCCATGCACAAACCCCCCCTAGATTAATTCACAATTAAGACTAATCGGATTCTGAAGTTCAAGTCACTGGATAATAAATGGCCAGTACATTATTCAAAATGTCTTTGTTTTCCTCAGAAGAAAGTCAGATACGTTTGAAATGACATGAAGGTGAATAAACTATCCCTTAAATCAACAGATTTCCACATACAGTATGTCCTTTCTCCCTCTGCAAATAAAATGTGAAAGTGCAGATCCCATGACGGTCTTTTTACCAGTCAAATTAATTTCTAAATGAATATGAACTTACAGTATGTATGCAGAAGTGTTCTGTTATGTGTGGTTTTGTTTATGCTGTTGTTTTGTATATATATATATATATTGAAGAAAGCTTAAATTCACTGTTTTATTCATTGGTTGTTCGTGTGTGTATAGTTGCAGTGGTTGCTGGATAACTATGAGACGGCTGAGGGAGTGAGTCTCCCGCGGAGCTCTCTGTATAACCACTACCTGAGACACTGTCAGGAGCAAAAACTGGATCCGGTTAATGCCGCCTCTTTTGGCAAACTCATCCGCTCTGTCTTCATGGGCCTTCGCACACGCCGACTTGGCACCAGGTCAGACTATATAGAATTACCTCTGTGTCTTTTTTTATGCAATTAAACGAAATGATTTTGAGAGCCAAAATAATTATATTGTAACTTAAAAAATAAAAGACTGCAAATAAAAAGGCTTCTTAAGACTTTAAATTGCAAAAATAAAGTAACCGATAACAAACTCTTTGAACAAAACTCACACACACAAATTAGCTCTCTGTTCTGCTGTCATATTTTAAAGGAAATTACGAGACATGCATATTTAACCGTGTCTGCTCCGTTTTCATTGTGACTGCACTAAACAAGGTCTATTAGGGCTTTTAGTCCAAAAGTGTGCACATTTAGGGGAAAAATATATTGATGGATTGGATTCGCATGTTTATTCCTAATTTCTTTAGAAAGAACTAAATTATGAGATCTGATGCCCTCTGCCTCTGTTCGATTCGCTACTCATCTGTCACTCACATTACTTGCATTACTTGCATTTTTATGAGAATAAAGAATTATATTTGAAATGCTAAAGGTGAGGCTTTTTAGTGGTGTATTTCTGCGTATTTTATTACAAATTCACTTTGCATCACAGTCATTTTGTACAAAGACTCTTAGGTGTTTTAAAGTGAGTTTTGAGCTGTGTCATGTACTGTAGATTGGTGCTAATGTTAACTAAATGCACCTGTTAGCAGGTGCGATAATATGACATGATGAATTTTGACAAAAATAATTTACATTTAGGTCAGAAATGTTTTGTTTTCTAGAAAAAACATTTGATAATGTGGGCAAATCTATATTAGGATCAAAAGGACATTGCTGAGAAAGTCTGCACCGACTGGGCAGAAATTGCAATAGAGCAGCTGATTAGAGTTCAAGAGTTCATAAAACAGGTTGGTAGAGTGAAATATAATAAAACTTTGGATTCGACCACGGTAATATTTAATGCTCTCTTGAAAGACTGCAAATTACTTGGCTTATTCGTGTTAAGTTGCATAAATGGTCCATAAAATTGTTACTGTAAATAATGATCAAAATTTATATTTTGTTAATAGGGCATTACAATACGTATCTCATGGTAGGACCAGGCAGTGGGTGTGGGCAAATTTTTGTGCCAAACATGCAAAAAAATAGAAACAGGTCTTTCTTTCTGGTGCTTAGATACCGCCCAATGAGACGCAGGTTTACTTGAATTCAAAACTTTTCAACCAACACTCAAGCAAACAGTGACAGCAGAACAGAGGTCATTTCTTATAATTAAAACAGCTTTTTAATTGCAATACATTTTTGTTTTCAAACACAGTATGTTTGATTGAATAAAAAGACACAAAGGGAACTCCATAACACTACACCCCACAAAATACAGCTAATCTATAAGCTGTAAACTACTTTTACAGCTTATCCACTCTCAAAAGAAAAGCACAATCCAGTCTCGAACCACAGCAGCACAGAGACGAACATTTGCTGAGTGGATTTTCTGCAGACACTCATCTAATACCTAAAGAATGATCATGAGATGATGGTCTGAAATAAATGACGTTCAGTCTCAAATTGTGGTGTGTTGTTGCTGGGGGGGAAAAGCCATAGCTCATTTTGTCTATGTGCATTTGTGTGTCGCAGGGGGAACTCAAAATACCATTATTATGGCATTCGTCTGAAGCCTGACTCGCCTCTCAACCGGTTGCAGGAGGACACGCAGTACATGGCAATGAGGCAACAACCTGTCCATCAGAAACAGAGGTGAAATGAACATCTCTTCTTTGCCATCACAAAGATCCTGTTTGTGTGCATGTCTTACTCTATTGTTCAGAATCCCGCTAGAGATTTGGATTCATTAAATCCATGTCTAATTATGTCCCACACTGGCTGAATATATGGACACTCAGACCAAGTTTTATCTCAGACACAGAAAACCAGCGTGGGTTTTGTGAACTTATTTAAACATTACGAATTAATTATTGATTAAATTATTAAAAAATCATGTATGCCACAGCTAGCTGCAATCGATGCAGTTGTGAGACATTTATAGGTAATACATTTTACATTGATATTATTTATAATAATAGTTCTTCTTGATCAATTCACGCATGATTTTTCTAAATAAAATACAATTTAATGTCCTGTTATTCAATCATTTTTTTTTCTTCTTAAAACATTATGCTGACATCTGGCTTATGACGTGATTCCGGTTCAAAACCATCAGAATTTTTTGCCATTGGAAATGCACAGAACACCTTCAGATTGGACACTGCTCTGCATCCTGATGGAAAATGATCTTCTCTTTCTTGCTTAGTCATATCGTCTGTAATCCCCAGTTGTGAATTCAACATTTAATCCTTCTGTTGGTATCTCCTGTGTCTAGGTTTAAGCCCTTTCACAAGATGGATGGGATGGGGGACAGTTTGAACAGCGGCTCCCAGCACTCGTCCAGCACCCCTGAGCAAAGCGTGGCGGCTCAGAGCCAGCATCACCAGCAGTATATTGGTAAACCTCCTCCATGACTTTTTATACATGATTTAATACATTAGTACTAGGGCTGCTCAATTATGGGCAAAATCATAATCACGATTATTTAGATTATTTAATATGATTGTTGGTGGGCGATATGCTTTGATGACAAAGTCTTATTTCATGATATGATTCATTTTAAATCTCAGTGAAATTTCACAAGGTTTTAGTTAACCTAGGATCAGTATTAGCTTATGTATTAGTTTTTGCTGATGTAAGAAAAAGGTCTTCAGAATAATTACATAAGACAAGTAAACAGTCAGCAATACAATAAAAAAAACGAATTACAAAACGAACAAATAAATGCAACAAAATCGAAATTCAAATTAAATAAATGTTGTTTTAAGTTTTTCAGAAAGATGTATTAACAGTGTAAAGCCTAATAATAATAATAATCAAATGTAAACACTGCATAGTCTTGTTGTACTCTTAAAATATAGATTAAAGTTACTCAAGTTTATTCGGTCAAGTGAGTTTTTCCTTTCCTTCCTTTGGAACGGAAGTGTATGAAGGAAAGGAAAGGGCGCTGGAAGGATTGCAGTAAACATTTTACCTCGATATTTTTTTATTTTTATTTTTTTTACCAGTACAGGCTTTTTCTACTTTATACATTTAATAGAATTTAATAGCATTTACATACAAGCACTTCAAAAAACGTCTGAATGCATACACAACCAGCTTCAAGTCTTACCACTCGCTCTTGGTAACACTGTGTGTATTTTTGCAGATGTGTCTCACGTCCTTCCCCCCTTCCCTTCACCTGATCTGGGCTCTTGTCCTCTGCCTGAGCCAATCAGCATCAACGATGTCAAAAATCTACAGAGCAACTACAGGATTCACTGTGAGGTACTACACATTTTTTTTTTTTTTTCAAAATTTAGCACATTTGCAAATAGAGAATGAATCCTTTTAGGGATGAACGATATATCGGCCACCATATGGGCATCGGCTGATATTTTCATTTTTAATCCTATCGTTATCCACCCAATAAACAAATTTGCCTAATATATTAAAGCTGATAAATAATGGCTTATTTCCTTCAGCTGAGACACCTCAGGCCCCGTCCACACTACTGCGTTTTCGTTTAAAAACAGAGAATTACAACGAATGCGATCTCCGTCCACACCAGCATTTTATCTGTGTATTAGAATTAATGGTTTTAGGTCTTCCTTTTTCCATTTTAGTCTGGAAGGGAGGTGCAAACGTAGCAAAAGGTCTACATTTATTCATTTAGCTGACGCTTTTATCCAAAGCAACTTACAATTGCTATATATGTCAGAGGTCACACGCCTCTGGAGCAACTAGGGGTTAAGTGTCTTGCTCAGAGACACATTGGTGTCTCACAGTGGATTCGAACCCAGGTCTCTCACACCAAATGCATGTATCTTATCCACTGCGCCATCACCACCCAGATGAAAATATAATTGGAATCTCCTTCAAAAAATACCATATAGGCTACATCAAATTATAATGAGAACATTATTATAATTGTGTGCTTGAGACTTGTTTTTGTAATCAGGCTCTCAAAAATTACACAAAAAAGCGGATCTAGATTTATCGGCCAGTATATTGGTCATCGGCTTTCAAATTATCATATCGGCTAAAATTTTCCTATCTGTGCATTCCTAGTATCTTTATTCTCAGAGCACCCAGTGGAGGAAACAGTGTCACAGGGTCCGTGGAAAGGAAGCAACTTTTTAACAGCTATCTTTAGAAAATAATAGACACCCTGGCAAAGATAAACTATTCCTTATACCAGAGGAAATTAAAATTCTGATATTATATGCTTATTACAAGAACTTCAAATCATTTCATAATTCATAAATATAAAGTTAAGTATAAAATATGTAAAGGAATTATTCAGAACATGAGTACATATCAAGTACACAAAAATGTATAATTAATGGAATAATGAGAATGTTAAAGAAATACAATAATGAATGAAATGTACCACAGCAAATAGTTACACTACTCTACCCAAGGCTGTTTTCTTGCAACAATGTATTGCATGAATGTGAGCCTTGTTATTACGGGCAGCTAAAAAAAAAAAGAAAACCAAGCACCTGCAACATCTTTCAGAGAATGACCTTGTATGAACAATGTTCTTTCACAATCTGTGAATATTTGTCACATAGTCTCTGTTGAATTTAATGTGTTAACTGCATCAGATTTAATTTCACATTCATTTAGATATTTTATAATTGATTTTGAAAACAGAACAGCCTGAGTGTTTGCAGATACATCATTTATTTATTTGATTTATAATTTGTAATTACTCACACTACCATTCAAAAGTGACAGTGAAGCCATTTATAATGTAAAGATTTCTATTTTAAATCAATCCTGTGCTTTTGAACTTTCTAAGAAGAAAATCAAAGAATCCTGAATAAAAGTGTATTCTGGTATTCACAGAAATATTAAGTTTAAGATTGTGTTTCCGCTAAAGAAATTTAAGAAACTTGTTAGAAATGTAGAAAATGTATCTTGAACACCAAATCAGCTTATTAGAATGAAGGTTATGAAGGATCATGTGACATTGAAGACTAGCGCAATGATGCTGAAAATTCAGATTTGCCATCACAGGAACTGTTTTTTTTTTTATCTTAATATATTTTAAAATATATTTTTAAATTGCAAAAATATTTTACATTGTTACTGTTTTCACAAATAAATCCTTTTTGAAAGACAAAAAACAGTATTTGTACAATTATACAACGGTTTGAATGGTAGTTGTATAATTATAATAATAATTTAACATTTTCCGAATCAAATATAAAGATAATGTTGTAAAAAGCATAGTGCTTTGCATAGGGTGGTGCTTTTAAAAATATAAACATTTCTGTTCCCCGTGTGTCTGTTATCTCCAGAAGTTGGTTGAAAAGGAGTTGCTTCATTTCATGAACACTAAATTGACTATTTCACGTGTGCTGGAAAGGGAGTGTGTTGAGATTTGTTCTTTGGAGTAGATTAGATTTCTTCTCTTCCCATATTTTGCTTCATCAAATTAGAAAATGACATGTACTTTAAACATAAATAAATATTATAATCGATTTGAAGTCGTAAACCTCGTAGAACCATTTTAATTGCAACACCCTCTTTCTCTAGGTTTTACTTGAAGTTTCGATGTGTTTTAATGGAAGAATAAACGGCACTTAATTTTTGTTCATTGAGAAACTGTGAAAGAGCTGTTGATGGGTTTTTCTAAGTATTCCTTCTCCCTACTTTCTGAGTTTCTAGTTTGAAGTATTCTTGAATTTTACTTTCAGAATGTGTCTGGTCTCATTACAGTCTCAATATCCTGACAGATGAACTCGACCCATCTTCATATCCTAGCTCTCACTTTTAATGTAATTTCTGCCATATTCAAGCGCTCTTTCTCTCCATTTCTCTTTCTGTCCCTCCCCGTCCACTGCTCCCCTTTTGTTCCAAGGCTTCTTTTATCCCTCAGACTATGAGTTTTTTAGTCTTCCCAATCAACCTTTCATCCAGTTGGATCTTTTCCATCTGTGAGTCTTTGCATGCTCCTCAGTCCTCACTACTGAAATATAAGTTAAGTTGTTGCTGGTAAAGCATAGTAAACAGGTTTACTCAGACCTCTCCCATTCAAATGGAAATGTCTTCGCGTTCTGAATATCTTTCATACTCTCTCTTAATATTGTTATAAACGGGTCCAGAGACAAGCTTTGTCCAACATCATGCAATCACAAGCAATCAGAATATATTTGATGTAGTGCTGTCAAATAAATTAATCATGATTAATAGCATCTAAAATAAAAGTTTGTAAATGTATAATATGTGTGTGTTACACATTTAGTATATATTTACAAACTACATCAGGGCCATTTCCTCCCATGCAGGGGCATGCATGTGTATAGTATCAGTATATTGGATCCGTGCATGGTGTCTTAAAGTGACATCAGCCTAATATTACTTCTGCTGTCTGTTTTTGTTAATCAAACAACAAATTTGTTCTTATTTTCTTTATTTTTATTTGACAGAAGTACTTTTTTTTCCTTTAACATAGCAAATACCGAAACGTGGCCCTAAAACCGTGATAAAAACCGAACCGCGAATGATTTGGAGCAATAAACCCTTATTTGTATACACACACATGTATATCTAATTTATATATATATATTAGGGATGTCAACGATCAATCGAAGATCGATTAATTGTCGAAAATACATTTAATCGATAAAACTTATCATTCATCGATTATGCAGGATATTGTGCGTGCATGCTGCTCAACCACGAGACATGTGTAAGCGAGCGCGTCGGTGTGGTGGAGTGTTGAGTCCCACTGAATGACACCCCCGAATGACACGCACCGGAGTTGTTTGGGACTATTTTACACCTTCATCATGTCTATAAGTTTGCGTGTGCATTCGCAGTGTTTTGTTTTGTGCAAATGTAAGTTGTAATAGTTTATTTTGTGTACGCCTATCTATATCTGATTTATCTCATATTGGATGCATTTGGTTAAGAATGCATTTTTTGTCATTTTGTGCAGAAATAATTTTGTAATATTATGTTTATTTTGTATATATCCAATTTATATCAAATAGGATGCATTTCTTTGAGTAAAATAAACGCTATCAAAGTGCTCAACGGTTATTCATTCAGCGTGCGCCGATTTAAACGACGATCGATCATGGGAATTTGTGAAAATTGACATCCCTAATATATATATATGTATATATATGTGTGTGTGTGTATATATATATATAATGATATGTATGTAATATATTTACAAAATTTTATGTTGCGATTAATTAAATTAATTGATTTCACAGTGGACAGGGGTTAAACATAGAAACCAAAATGTCCTGTCACTCTTCATTTTTTTGCACTAGCGCTAAAGTTTCCAGTGCTTTTCAGGCAGTGAACAAGAGAGAAAGATAAGAAATTGCCCAACATATCCATTTTCATTTGACCAAAATACCTTGAACGTGTTAAATGATGTCCTTCGAACTCGTAAGTAGGTTGTAGAGTGCTGATGCACTTCAGGAAGTCAGAACTCTGCACTTTTAGTGCTGCCTGAAATAGGATGTGAATTTATAAAACAGATATTTCTTCACACAAGTGTAGTACCCTTAAAAAATCATCGACTTGTCTTCTAGAAGGAAGACTATAGTACTTTTCCTCTCTTTAGACTAAGATACGAAAGCTTGTTTGTCCAGGAAAGAGAATTTCTCTTTTTTTGTTTTGGAGTGCTGTGTTTAAACTGTTGCCGGGGCAACGGTAAACAAGGTTGCCATGGTGACCTGGCTATGGAAGCCAAAACATAGCATGTGACCGGTAAGGGAGGGAGGAAAAGGGAGGGGGGTGTGTGTAACTGGATACAAGAGTGTGTCCTCATCGAGGAGAATCTGAGAGCCGAGTGTGAATCACTCTGAGACAAACACAGCAAACTCACCACACTCTCACTTCTGCTGCATGTCACAGTTCACTGAAATACCATCCCCACTACACCAACAAGTTCCTTTTTTTTTTTTGGACATAAAACAGAATATAAGATGTAGTTGAAAGTTAAACTGTTTATAAGAAGGTAGATTTCTCAAGAGGCTGTTTTCATAATTTAAACTGCGAGATGGACGGCGATGTCGTGAGTGGGTCACACTTCAGATGATCTTGTCGTCTGATATGCCAAACAGGAAAGACATGCGCTCAGAATAGAGCACACTCATCTCACAAATTATATCATAACTCGCATTGGAGCACACATCAGTGTATTTGTTCCAAAATCATTTGTTTTGCAAGTTGTTCAACTGGTCATAAGTCAGTCTTGTGTTTGAAATATCAGCAGGAAACCGTTTTGCTGTTTGAGTGTGTTAATTAATGGGAGCTTGTTTAAACATTGCTTATAACCCTGATTTCTCTCTGTCAGGCGACTCTGGACGTAGTGATGAACTTGCAGTTCCACCTCATAGAGAAGCTATGGCAGACCTTTTGGTATTCAACAGCGCCATCTAGTGACGGAGCCACTACCATTAACAGGTGCTTTATCCTATAAACCAGTTCATACAGTCACAGAAAACTTAGAAGTGTTTGGAAAAGTCATCAAAGACAGTCAAGGACATTCCTGTAGTAGTGACATTAGTATTGTCTGTGTATTATTATTCATCCGTTCGAAAGTTTAAGATTTTGTCTTTTTGATTTGATAGAAGTCGCTTGTGCTATCAAGGCTGCATTTATTCGATAAAAATACAGTGAAAACAAACAGTAATGTGAAATATTAGTACAATTTAAACTTGTATTTTTGTATTTTAGTGTATTTTAAAATGTAATTTATTCCTGTGATGGTAAAGCTGAATTTTCAACATCATCACTCCAGTCTTCAGTGTCACATGATGCTTCAGAAATAATTCTATGCTGATTTGCTGCTCAAAAAACATTTATTATTTATTAAATTTAAAAGAGTTTTGTTGCTTAATATTTTTGTGGAAAGGTGTATTTTGTAACAAAATGTCTTTACTTTTGATCAATTTAAGTGTCCTTAGCTGAGCAAAAGTATTATTTTCTTTATAAAAAGAAGATCTTACTGACCCCAGATTTTGACCTGTAGTGTAGGTATTGCGCTCTCTGAGTGAAACATTAATACAGTTTTGTACAATCATCTATTATTTTAAAAGAGACAACGACAGATTTTTTTACTTGCTAGTTTTGCTGTTTTAAACAAAGGGATTTCTGTCTGAATTGACATGTATTGGTATATTGTGCAGTGAAGAGGATGTGGAGGATATCCCAGGATTCCCCAGAGAGAAGCTGATCGCTCTGTGTAAATATGAACCAATCAAACAGTGGATGAGGAGCTGTGATCACATCCTGTATCAGGCACTGGTGGAGATTCTCATCCCTGATGTACTGCGGCCTGTTCCCAGTTAGTATTTCTACTTCTTCACACACTTACTGTGACCTGTTCCAGGGTCAGTGTTGCTGCTGTATTGTGGGCTGAAAGTTTAAGTGCATGACTGATGGGAAATGTGATCCTGCAGGCACACTCACTCAAGCTATCAGAAACTTCGCTAAGAGTCTAGAGGGGTGGCTGACCTCAGCCATGACTGACTTCCCACAGGAGATTGTCCGCACTAAGGTATGTGTGTGTGTATGTTTCTGACCTTAACTTAAAGGAGAAATTTGCTGCAAATGTTCTCAGAAGCTGGCTAAAACAGGCAAAACTCCATGAAGAAGAGAGATTCTGAAAACAATCAAAAAAATATATAATTTAATTTTTAAAACATTAATTTACAATGTATATTATTAATGTAGGATATTCTAAAAGAATTTTTGAGAAAATGCTATTCTATAATAATGATACTCAAAAACTACAAAAAGCTTTCTTTCTTTTATTAATTACAAAGGAAAATCTATTTGAAGGGTTGTGTCTACATGTGCTTGTGCCTATGATGCCTATTTTTATGGTGCTTTAGAAGTGAATTTTGTAACCTTGGTGACTGACCTTACAGGATGTGAGGTCTAGGTATTTTTGCATTGACGCTCACAAGGTTTTGTCGTCTGCGCAGGCTGCAGTCGTGAGTGCGTTTGCGCAGACCCTGCGCCGTTACACCTCTCTGAATCATCTGGCTCAGGCGGCTCGAGCCGTCCTGCAGAACACCTCGCAGATCAACCAGATGCTCAGCGACCTCAACAGAGTGGACTTCGCTAACGTGCAGGTCTGTCTTCTGCTGGAACATCAGAAACACTTCAGGTTCACGGAGGAGGAGTGAGTGCGTTCTCTGCTCACTCTGAGCGTGTGTGTGTGTGTTTGTCACAGGAGCAGGCGTCCTGGGTGTGCCAGTGTGATGAGAGTGTGGTCCAGCGTTTGGAGCAAGACTTTAAGGTGACCCTGCAGCAGCAGAGCTCTCTGGATCAGTGGGCCGCCTGGCTGGATAATGTGGTCAACCAGGTGCTGAAACCCTACGACGGCAGTCCCAGCTTCCCTCGTGCCGCGCGCCAGTTCCTGCTCAAGTGGTCTTTTTACAGGTACACGGCTCCCTTTAAAAACCACCGATGGGCTCTCTTCTCAATTACATTTATTTCACTTCCCATGCCTGTAAAACTAGTCGCTTGTTTTGAAACAAAATATGTAATTTATTTGAATCGTGTAGATCCGATGAGGTTTTTTTCGGTTTGAGGGGTGAAATTGGATATACAATAAAAATTGTATATAACTCAATGATTAATTTATTAAGACGGGTCATTTGGCGCCGCCTATTGGCGGTTTAGTTTCATGTTTAAAAGTATCATCTATTTTTTATTTTTTTTGCATTTGTTTAAACTCATAAAATGATTTTAAATTATTTATTTAGATGTACTTTTGCAGTGTAAATTATTCAATTGGATTCATTATTATTAAAACTGAATTTGACATGAAAGATAATGCATATATTTAGTAAGGTTTAAAAATTTGTCTTTTATAAAGATAAATAACACCCTGGGGTAAAATTCACAAATATGCAGATTTAAGTACTATGTAAAAGCTGATGAGAATATTGTTTCAGAATAAATAATATTTACTTATGACAGTCACCGTTTAAATGTTATATACATAATTGTCATTAATGTATTATAACGTTATTACAAAACCTTCCTTATGTGTGATTTAAATGTAAGTAACCTACAAAGAAATAATTTTTAATCTTTAATGTTTTATTCCTTATGGTTCCTTATGGTTTACAGCATTAGTTGAGCGATATTTTAAAGAAATTTGCTATGTACTGTACCTGATAGGTCCCAACTTAATCATTATTGAATCAAATTGTGTCAATAAATGTTTTTTAAAGTTTGTTTTTTGTACTTTAAGCAAAATGTTTCTTGTCAAAATGCTTCATTTACATGTCAAAATCATAAAAATTGTCTCGTGGGCGACGATGCCCCAAATGACAAATGAGTTTGCAGCTCTGACTTCCATTTGATGTGGCCTCTTAACAGACACAGCTTTACAACAACTGATCTTCTGAAGAGAGTAGATTGAAAGCAGCACTTTAATCTGTGGCGGGTGTTGTGGTTTTGTTGTGGTAGTTTGTAATGAAACTCTCTGTTGCCCTGGTTACAGCTCCATGGTGATCCGAGATCTGACTCTGCGCTCGGCCGCAAGCTTTGGCTCCTTCCACCTCATCCGTCTGCTCTATGATGAATACATGTTCTATTTGGTAGAACACCGTGTCGCCCATGCAACCGGAGAGACGCCCATTGCTGTCATGGGGGAGGTGAGGAGATCTGGCTGCTCCGTAGTTTAATATTTCAGACTTTCGTGCATTAATCTAACAGCTTGTATTGAGCGTTGAGCACATGCAGGCGTTTCTTTTGGCCCTGTTGACTAAGAAAATAAACTACTGAAGGAGTGAAAAGTGTGTATTCAGGGAGTTTATTTAAATAACAACGTCCAAGAGCATGTATGCGTGCCATCAGAGTTTTGTTATTTTTCTAAAACCACCATTCCATCACAATTCAAACGATGTATTGTGTTTAATAGTATTCTGTGGCTTTTTGAGGGATACGGTTGAGTTTTTTTTTTTTTTTTGGGGGGGGGGCGGGGGGGGGGGGTGGTTCTTTGTTTTTCTAAGGCTAATTTCCTAGCTAGCATTTGATTTTAAAGAAAATGCACAGAACTACATATTTATAACAAATCTATCTGTCTGTCTGCACATTCATATTAATAATTTTATGGATTGCATAATTCTGTCTGTACATTCACATTAATACTAATAATACTGATATAATACTGTCTACACATTAATATGAATACTAATTTTATTTATATAATAAAATATGTAGATTGAGATATAATTCATAAAAATATTCTGGTCATTTTCTCACTTGTTTATTACGCTAACATTTGGTAAATTGTACATTTGGTTGTGGTGGAAATGACTAAATGTAAAGAATTTAAGCAAATACTTTTCACATAATATTTAATTTGTTTAACCTTATTTAAATTTTGTTTAGATCAATGTTATTTATAGGTTTTAAAATGTAACACAATATGCAAATCCATTTGAAAATGTATTTAAAATTATATTTTTTTTTGTGTATTTTCAGTTCAGTGACCTCAGTTCAATGATGCCATCACTCATGGAGAAAGGTAATGGATTTTGATACCAACCCTTAAAAGATTTTTTTTTTTCTCATTTCGAAAGTTCCTCTGCTCTGTATTCCAACATCCTTCTCTTTTCCTTTCCCAGATGCCTCATTCTCAGACGACATGGCCAGCGATGGAGACATGTCGAGGATGAGCGAGAGGAGTATGAGCGAGCCGGCGGTGAAGAGAGAGAGAATCGAGAGCAGTCACTCCCTGCAGGAGATCTAAGAGCAGGGCGTCAGGCTCACCCCAGACCACAATCTTACGGCTCTAACACTCGGCCGTGAGCTTTTTCTTTATCTTGAGGGTACGTAGGTCTGTTTAGGGTCGGTGTGTGTCTCTCTCTCTCTCTCGCCTTTAGGTTTTCTCCGACTGTGAAACAAGAACGTGCTGGTTTTGTGATGTGTTTTTTTCATGTGCCATAGTCTTCTTTCAGTGCCTTAGATGAGGAAAGAAACACTAGAGCAGAACTATCTCTCTCTTTCTCTTTGACCTTCTCTCGTTCTGTCGTTTCCTCGGCCGTGCCTCTAACCGCAGAATGAATGTATCGTCTCAGAACCTCAGATGTGTCTAAAGCACCTTTAAAAGATGGTCACATTTTTTTTTAGACTTTCTGCCTCGGCCGTTTCCTCGCGGTTCCTCAGGCGTAGATGCAACCTGCTGACCCCAAAGCTGCATCGCAGCGCCCACCCAAACCCGCTGCACATGCAAAGCCTTTCCACGACGAAACGAATGGAGACCGCTCCATTCCAGACGTTTTGTAGATAAACCCCTGGCCATATGAGATGCCTAGTCTATACCTCAACAGTTTTTAGTTCTAATGAGTTAATGAGTCTAACTTTTAATACGTTTTTATAAAAATCACTATGAGATTATTCGACTGTTTGCTCCAATCGGTTGCCCTGAAAGTACCCCATTCTCGTTCGAAAGCTTCAGGATGTACATACGCCTACTGTGTTGATGGTTACTGCTCTGGTCTTAAACCCAAGCAAAGCAGTTTTCACCTTTTTGGTCTAGTTTTGTAGTTATTTGAGGAGTTCTTAGTTGTTTGCAGTGGTTAAAAAGAGCCTCGGTGATTTGTCGATATATTGAACGTACCTGTGAGCGTGCATCTGTACACAAGGCCTTCTGAAGTAACTGGAAGTGAGTCTGCACTCACCAGGTTATGACTAGTTTTGTGTTATTTTTATTAAAAATTATTATTTTTTAATCAAGATCAAAAAAATGTTTTTTTGCATCATATATTTAAGTAGATATTGTGTATATGTAATAGCAAAAAAACGTAAACGCTACGTAATAGCTAAAAATTTCTCAGAAAAGCCTTTTCTAGAAGACGTAGAAAACCCAAAAATAGACACGTCTAGTAACAGAATATGCAGATTCTTGCAAATATGCCTCATTACCTGGTGCTGTACATCTGATGTTTTAGTTTTCACGCTTTTAATAAAAACAACGTGCCCACTTAGCTGAAGTAAAGCTGGAAACCTTTTCAGGAGATCTATCGGTTTCAGGAGACATCATTTGTTTTTGAAGAACCCGGTTGGGATCTTTACCGGTGCCTGGTAGCGGCCCGTAACGGGCACCCTACACGTCCCTCTCTGCTATTTACAAAGATAAACTTTATTTCTACTAGCTGTTCTGTGTTTGTTTCTGAGAAGTGATTGGCGGATGTATTCTCACTGTGGTTGGTTGTGAGTGTCAGGCTCTGTACTTTAACGCCTGTCATGGTTCTTTGCCTGTTGTGTGCTTTTGGGAAAGATTTTTCTTTTCTTTTTTTTTTTGTAATGCTGTTTTAAAGCTTCTGGCTAAGGATTATTTTTATGGAGGTAGCTGCAATTCTTCTCACTACTATATTGATACCTTATTTTTGTGTCTTTAAAATATCTTTATTTAGCCTCAACTGCTTAGTTCGACTGTATTTTGTACTGGTAAAAAGTGTAATAAATTTGTGTAAATCACTTTTGTCTCGGACTAACTCCTTGCTTTTTAATGGGATAGTTCCTAACTATCCCTAAATCCATATCCATACATCTGTTCATATCATATTCATATGGATTATTTTTGGTAGTGGCGTGGACTGCCTTTAGAGGGACAGAAATTGCTCAGATTTCAATAAAAAGATCTTCATTTGTGTTCCGAAGATAAACGAAAGTCTTACGGTTTTGGAACGACATGAATCCTAAACCTTTAGAGTAAAATAATAATCACACAAATAGACTTTTTTTTTAAGTAAATCTTTCTTGAATACTCAACATGAGACAATTTGGATAAATGTCAGAATTTTTATATCCATTATACATATTCATACTTACTCGTTCAGAAATTTGCACTAAAAATGAAAGGAAATGTACATCCAGTTCTTCAAAATGAAATAAATGTGGTTTGAACAAACAATTCTATACAGATAAAAGTGTAGAAGCTGGTTGTGGTCCCTAATCCCAGTGCATACACATTCTAGAGCAATGCATCATGGGTATTATCTATTTCCCACACATTACACTCTATATACAATGTGATCTCTTCTGTTCAGGCTATTAGCACATGGACAGTTCCACCAGCCCAGGTAGGTTTAAAAAGTGCAAACGTTGTGCTCGGCGGCACCGGAGCAGCTCCATCACCTCTCACAAAGAACAGCCGGCCATATATTTTCCTGTAAAACCATCCAGATGAACATTATTACTACATTTGACAATGATTGCATCATGCTGTTGTCATTTTACCAGTCTTGATTTGCTGTTTCAAGAAAACACTGCAAAAACTATTAATTAACCAAACATCAATTAAACTTACTTAAGAAGCACAATTGTTTTCAGAGATTATACCTATTATATAAAAGCACAAGGGACTGTTCAAGTTTTGCAAAAAGTGGTGATGGTTATAATTAGGTGAACATCAAGATACATGGTTGTGTTTTAAAAACAGGTAGCTTAGAAACCAGTAATGATCTTCTGAATGATACATTTATACTGCATTTAACCCCCTCAGACCTGAATTATGTTTCAAGTTTTTGAAAAATATAAAAGTACATTTTCCCAGCTCATGAGGTTTCTATAAATGAAAACAAATGAATTGTTTTAATATAATTGCTTTCATTGTGATTTTTTTTTTGTCCATTCCAATGGACATCAGGTCAAAACAGGTGTACTTCCCAAAAATGTACCAACATGAAATAAATGAATAAACATAAAATTTGTTGGTCTATACTTTAAGCTTTTTCGCAAGGTCAAAAAAATTCCAGCAGTATACCATTTCAACTATAATTTTGAGGTTTTTGTTTTACAGATTGCATATTGTTTGTAACAAACTAAATAAATTTGAATCAATCAATCTGGTCATATTAGAGTCATTTTCTGTGTGCATCTTTCTTTTTTTAGAACAAAAACTTGAACATTATAACTTTAATCGTAAGGTTTTTCCTTTATATTGCACATTTGTTTATTCGTAACAAAATAAACCTAGGAATCAATCAATGCATTCATGTTAGAGTCATTTCCTTTGTGCATCCTGTGTTTTCTTGTATTTTTACAGTGCTGGCAGCAGGACGGTTGCCAGCAAGTCACTGTATTTCGATTTCCAGTAACTCTAGCTAGTCCAAGCTAGAGGTATTTATAATGGCATAAATGCTACGTGGGATCTCAATATCTCAGCTCAGGAAGGGTCTAGAGACTCCATTTTTGCACTCAGGTCTAAGTCTCATGGCCCTCTATCATAATCCAGAGTTTTGAGAAGATTGGAGAAACTTAATTTCTCGCCCCGAAAAAAAAAAACGAAAGGGGTACGAGTGGTTTTTTTTTTTTTTCGGGTCGAAATTTTGAGTTTCTCTGATATTCTTGATACTCTGGATTCTGATTGAGGGCCATGGGACTTAGACCTGAGTGCAAAAATAGAGGCTCTGGACCCTTCCAGAGCTGAGATATTGAGATATTTATAATGGCTATAATGCGTGCGTGGATCTCAATATCTCAGCTCTGGAAGGGTCTAGAGCCTCCATTTTTGCACTCAGGTCTAAGTCTCGCGGCCCTCTATCAGAATCCAGAGTTTTGAGAAGATTGCAGAAACTTAATTTCTCACCCCGAAAAAAAAAAAACGAAAGGGGTAACACTGTCAAAGTCTCACGGCCCTCTATCAGAATCCAGAGTTTTGAGAAGATTGGAGAAACTTATTTTTTAGCCCGAAAACAAACAAAAAAAAAAAAACGAAAGGGGTAACACTGTCGTTTTTTTTTCGGGTCGAAATTTTGAGTTTCGATATCTCAGCTCTGGAAGGGTCTAGAGCCTCCATTTTTGCGCTCAGGTCAAAGTCTCGCGGCCCCATCATAATCCAGAGTTTTGAAGAAGATTGGAGAAACTTGATTTTTCGCCCGGAAAACTGAAAAAAAACGTAAGGGGTAACACTGTCGTTTTTTTTTCGGGTCGAAATTTTGAGTTTCGATATCTCAGCTCTGGAAGGGTCTTAGAGCCTCCATTTTTTGCGCTCAGGTCAAAGTCTCGCGGCCCTCTATCATAATCCAGAGTTTTGAGAAGATTGGAGAAACTGATTTTTTTCGCCCGAAAACTGAAAAAAAACGTAAGGGGTAACACTGTCGTTTTTTTTTCGGGTCGAAATTTTTGAGTTTCGATATCTCAGCTCTGGAAGGGTCTAGAGCCTCCATTTTTGCGCTCAGGTCAAAGTCTCGCGGCCCTCTATCATAATCCAGAGTTTTGAGAAGATTGGAGAAACTTGATTTTTCGCCCGAAAACTGAAAAAAACGTAAGGGTAACACTGTCGTTTTTTTTTCGGGTCGAAATTTTGAGTTTCGATATCTCAGCTCTGGAAGGGTCTAGAGCCTCAATTTTTGCGCTCAGGTCAAAGTCTCGCGGCCCCTCTATCATAATCCAGAGTTTTGAGAAGATTGGAGAAACTTGATTTTTCGCCCGAAAACTGAAAAAACGTAAGGGTAAACACTGTCGTTTTTTTTTTCGTCTAAATTTTGAGTTTCGATATCTCAGCTCTGGAAGGGTCTAGAGCCTCAATTTTTGCGCTCAGGTCAAAGTCTCGCGGCCCTCTATCATAATCCAGAGTTTTGAGAAGATTGGAGAAACTTGATTTTTCGCCCGAAAACTGAAAAAAACGTAAGGGGTAACACTGTCGTTTTTTTTTTTCGGGTCGAAATTTTGAGTTTCGATATCTCAGCTCTGGAAGGGTCTAGAGCCTCCATTTTTGCGCTCAGGTCAATGTCTCGCGGCCCTCTATCATAATCCAGAGTTTTGAGAAGATTGGAGAAACTTGATTTTTCGCCCGAAAACTGAAAAAAAAGGTAGGGGTAACACTTTCGTTTTTTTTTCGGGTCGAAATTTTGAGTTTCGATATCTCAGCTCTGGAAGGGTCTAGAGCCTCCATTTTTTGCGCTCAGGTCAAAGTCTCGCGGCCCTTTATCATAATCCAGAGTTTTGAGAAGATTGGAGAAACTTGATTTTTTCGCCCGAAAACTGAAAAAAAGGTAAGGGGTAACACTTTCGTTTTTTTTTCGGGTCGAAATTTTGAGTTTCGATATCTCAGCTCTGGAAGGGTCTAGAGCCTCCATTTTTGCGCTCAGGTCAAAGTCTCGCGCCCTTTATCATAATCCAGAGTTTTGAGAAGATTGGAGAAACTTGATTTTTCGCCGAAAACTGAAAAAAACGTAAGGGGTAACACTGTCGTTTTTTTTTCGGGTCGAAATTTGAGTTTCCATATCTCAGCTCTGGAAGGGTCTAGAGCCTCCATTTTTGCGCTCAGGTCAAAGTCTCGCACCTCTATCATAATCCAGAGTTTTGAGAAGATTGGAGAAACTTGATTTTTTTTCGCCCGGAAACTGAAAAAAACGTAAGGGGTAACACTGTCGTTTTTTTTTTCGGGTCGAAATTTTGAGTTTCGATATCTCAGCTCTGGAAGGGTCTAGAGCCTCCATTTTTGCGCTCAGGTCAAAGTCTCGCGGCCCTCTATCATAATCCAGAGTTTTGAGAAGATTGGAGAAACTTGATTTTTCGCCCGAAAACTTGAAAAAACGTAA
>NW_024121654.1:0-42500 GCF_016745375.1 Pimephales promelas
TCAAAAAGTAACTCTTCAAAAAGTAACTCTTCAAAAAGTAACTCTTCAAAAAGTAACTCTTCAAAAAGGTAAACTCTTCAAAAAGTAACTCTTCAAAAAGTAACTCTTCAAAAGTAACTCTTCAAGTAACTCTTCAAAAAGTAACTCTTCAAAAAGTAACTCTTCAAAAAGTAACTCTTCAAAAAGTAACTCTTCAAAGTAACTCTTCAAAAAGTAACTCTTCAAAAAGTAACTCTTCAAAAAGTAACTCTCAAAAAGTAACTCTTCAAAAAAGTAACTTCCAAAAAGTAACTCTTCAAAAAGTAACTCTTCAAAAAGTAACTCTTCAAAAAGTAACTCTTCAAAAAGTAACTCTTCAAAAAGTAACTTTCAAAAAGTAACTCTTCAAAAAGTAACTCTTCAAAAAGTAACTCTTCAAAAAGTACTCTTCAAAAAGTAACTCTTCAAAAAGTAACTTTCCAAAAAAGTAACTTTTCAAAAAGTAACTTTTCAAAAAGTAACTTTCAAAAAGTAACTTTTCAAAAAGTAACTTTCAAAAAGTAACTTTTCAAAAAGTAACTTTCAAAAAGTAACTTTCCAAAAAGTAACTTTCCAAAAAGTAACTTTCCAAAAAGTAACTTTCCAAAAAAGTAACTTTCCAAAAAGTAACTTTTCAAAAAGTAACTTTCCCACCAAAATAAAAAAAAATAAATAAGTCAAATCAAAAGCATAAATATAAATAAAAATAAACACATTAATTCAATCAACAGAATAAAATAAAAAAGGAGCATTTAGTTACAACTAAACTTACAAAGGAAATAGAAATACAAAGGAAACAGAAATATACAACAGTACTAGAAGAAATCAAAAGAAATTGAAAACAGTATTAAATAAGAGACAGAGGATGATTGACATTTTGATGTGGAGCTTGAGAGAGCTGTGACCAAGGGATGTGCTGACAGAGGGAACCACCACAGAGGAGATAATGGAGGGAATATGGAGGCAGAACATGGCAGGAAGCCCCAACAAGGTCACCAGGATGTAGGGCCGTAGCACAGTCAATAAAAGGATAGGTGGACCTTTGGTAAATGGACCAAGCAGAACCCAGGGGACAACAAAATGAGATGGAGCCATTAGAGATGAGGATTTAGGCAGAGCTGAAGACCCAAGGCAAGACCACTGCACTGCAGGGCAGAGGCAGAACCACAGAGGTTGAAGGAATAAGGCAAGACCCCCGATACAGCTTGAGGGATAACTGCCCATGGTGGAACTGATAGGTCGACAGAGTGAAAGTTAAGTCCGGGGCTTGGCACAAAGACAGAGGATCAACACCTAGGCGGAGCTGGTAATCTGGAATACAAAGGTTGACCCAAGGTGCAATGAAGGATGAGCCAAAAGGCTGCAAGGAGCCAGCGGACACAGGCCCCATTAAATAGATGACATGGGTAGAGGAGGCGGGAGGAGCATCAATGAGAGGCTTCATGCTGAGTGAGAAGGACATCAGACTGGACTGTTTAAACAGCTGGAGGGACCAGCCAACACAGGATAATGGGTTATTAAAAAAAAGAAAAAGATTATAACCTGACAAGTACTTTACAGTAATTTTGAAAATGTTTAAAAACTAAAATGAAAAACAAAACAAAGTGCAACAAAATACAAGACAAGTTTACAACTTTCATACAAAGCTTTACAATATAAGAAGGGGCAAACAATGGCATAAAAGGTAACAGAATGTAAGAAACAAGTTAAAAGGTATTTATTAACAATAAAAACAATGCTTTAAAATAAAGATCTAAATATAAATAAATGCAAAGACAGACAAAAGGGTCATAAAATAGAAAGTCAAATGGAACAAGAGGAGAAACCATAGTTTGGTTGTCCCTTTAATTAAGATAAATACAAAATTAGTACAATGTAAATAAAACACTTAAGAAAAAAAGTGTCTGCACAGGAGGCATCCCTATATATTGTAGCTTAAGTGACTTTGATTTGCACCTGCAGTTGATAGACTCATGAGGTGCAGGGTGAAAAATCAACCTTGGACAAGACCCACCCACTGAAGTACAACAGCTGAACACTTGAAAAGAAAGATCTCCAGTTTTCCAGAAGTTCATGAAAATAAATCAAGTACCCAGAAAACTCAACCATCCCATCGAGAGAACAAAATTCAAAACAGGCTGAATGAAATAGCAGCATCAGGCACAAATAAAAATCAGCACAAGAACATAGAGATGAATCAAAGCAGAAAAATGGTGTAGTAAGACAGCCACTAATGCCAACATGCAGAAGGCAGTCAGAATATAAACAGGCACATACATTTACAAAACACACAAACAGTAAAGGCAAACCTTTTATAAAGTACATTTAAATACAAAATACAACTGTTCCAGAAAAATAGGAATGGGCATAAAAATGGTCAATGGGACTGGGCCATAAAACAGCACAATGGCTTACAAGGCAAGGAGCATAAATTAAAGTTATATGGAAAACATTCAATCATAAAAAGCCAATAAAACTAAAATAGGCTAAGGGAAAATGCAAAGACAAGAGCAGTGATGGTTCAAATGCAAGGGAAGAGATCAAAATACAAAAGATGGGAAAAACGCACAAATGCAAAAAGTGCCATTGAGACCATGATAAGGACATAAGTCCAGAGACAAAATTTAAGGAGCATTAAGGCATAAAGGGTATTACAAATTTAATCCAACACCACAAGGAAAAAATATGTAAAAATCACTACAACAGGGCAAAAAAAGGGACTTAACTGGCAAAGGCATAAAAGGCAAACAGCAGAAATACAAACACTAAAGGGCAATAGGAATGCAAAAGGAAGAATAATCTGAGACGTGAAGCTTTTATGCTTAACAACTTTATTTTGTTCCGTCTTAGAATAGCTTAGACAAGACCATAAAGGGGCACAGAACAAAGTTTAAATAGAAGTTAGTGAATAAAATACTGTACAAAAGGAAAAAAAAAGACTGACTGATTGAAATATAGAGGGCATAAAAAATCCTAAAATAAAAAACCTAAAATGTGCTGAAATACAAAAAACAAGGTTAAACAATACAAAGTAGCAAAAATAAGTCAAGTGGACAAAGCTGATTTAGGATGGGATGTAGAGCCAAAACAGTCAATAAAATGATAGGGGGACCTTTGGTGAATGTGCCAGTTACAACTCGGTAGACAACCAACTCAGATGGAGCCATTAGAGATGGGGACCTGGGCAGAGACAAGACCACTGCACTGCAGGGCAATAACTGCCCATGGAGGACCTGATAGAGCATCAACCTAACTTTCACTCTGTCGACCTGTCTTGGGCCTCAGATTACCAGCTCCGCCATAAGTCTGGGGCTTGGCACAAAGGTGGACTCAAGGTGTAAAGGGTAAAATGAAGGATGAACCAAAGGGCTGAAAGTAGCCAACAAACACAGGCCACATTAACTAGATGACACAGGTAGAGGAGGGGGGGAGGAGCAGCATCAATGAGAGGCTGAGTGTGAAGGACATCAGACTGGATTGTCTATCCTGTGTTGGCCGGTCCCTCCAGCTGTTTAATGGGAACACAAAATAAACCAAAACAGATTATAAACCTCACAAAAACTTAAAGTAATTTTGAAAATGCAAAAAAAGGTTACGATTCACAAATGGGGTGTTCCAAATTACACAATATGGGCACAAGTAAAGTCATAAAAGAGTAGAAACACGGTTTATGGTCCATATTTGTTTCCATGTTCTGTTTAAAGCCTTTTGTTAACCTAAGTAAAAAAAAACAAAGAAATTAAAATGAAAACAAAATCAAGTGCAACAAAATACAAAAAAGTAAGTTTACAACTTCAGTACAAAGCTTTACAATATAAGAAAGGAAAACAATAGCATATAAGAAAGGCAAACAAGAACATAAAAAGCAGACAGAAAATGTTAGAAACCAGTGAAAGAAATATATTTTAAAAAATGCATTTATGGTATACTTAGGTTTTTATTTTTATTATTTTTTTATGTTATTTGAGACAAAAGGGTCATAAAATAGAAAGGGATAATAAAAGGACAAAATTGATCTTAAATGGAACAAGAGGCGAAACCATAAATACAAAAATTACATTTAGTACAATATAAATAAAAACAAAAAAACTGAAAAAAGCAGTTTTTACACCCCTATATATTGTAGCTCAAGTAACTTTGATTTGCACCTGCAGTTGATTGATGAGGTGAAGGGTTGAAATCAACCCTGGACAAGTCAGTCTAACAAGTCAAGATCCACAAGTCCTTTGACGAGTCCCTTGTCTTTACAAGTCCCACCCACCCAATTCCAACAATTGAACACTTAAAAAGAAACTTCATTTTCATTAACTTCTGTTAATGTGGAGAACCAAGTACCCCATGAACCCGATAGCCATACCATCAGGGGAAGAACAAAATTCAAACAGGCTGAATGAAATCGCAGCATGAAATACAAGTGACCACAACAACAGAGATGAACCAAAGCAGAAAATGGGCATGATGAGACTAATGCGAACATACAAAAGACAGTAAGAGAATAACAAGTGCATAATTATGCAAAAAGTACAGACAAACCATTTGACGCAGTTCCTTTCAATACAAAATAGAACAGGGTAAAGCCTTTTTATACCCTGTCCCATTGACTAAGACCAGGAGCATTAATAAAAGATGGAAGACATTAAATCAAACAAAAAAAATAGGCTTAGGAAAAAAAAGGGAAAGACAAGAAAAAGGAATGAAATTAATACAAAAGATGGGAAAATGCACCGATACAAAAAGTGCCATTGTGACAATAAAAAAAATCTTAAATACATGAGGTTAAGGCATAAATACAACAGCAGCAGTTTCAGGACTGTGTTTTATAAAGCTGTACAAGTAATTTGCTTTATACAAGTATAAATAATAAAAGGCATTAATGTAGTGAAGATTTGCAGTGACTGTACATACAAGAATGCCATGTTCCTTCTCAGAAAGCCCACAGTCTCTCTCTGAACAGTAACATTTAAGAAGTTGGAGATATTTAATTTCAGACCATAAAAATGCAAGACCTAAAACTACAATGCATTAAAATGACAGTACAGTTGATGCATATCTTTTTTTTTTGTTTGTTTCAAAACATTTATGTATAGAAGAAAATGATTGCCTGTTGTATTCCCTTACATTTGTCAATGAAATACATTCAATCAACAGCATAAATACAAAACATTAACATTTCTACAAAAGGGAAAAAAGTAGCATGAAGCAAGGGGCACAAAAATAGGGACTTTTTACAAAAGTGTAAAAATACAAAATTTTAAAGACAATATCAAAAAAAACACATAAGAAATAATGAACAAATGCCATCATTTGACAATCAAACTTAAATGAGGGATTCGAAGAGGATAGTAGGACAAATCAATATAAATGATGAAAAGGAATTCAAAGGCTAAAATTAAGTGGCATAAAGACACTTTTAAACTATTTTAAGAAGCACTATACAACTAAAATTGACTAAAACATAGGACAAGGGCATATTTACAAGTAGTTTAAAGGGAAAGGTAACAGAGGTATGGAAGTATTAAAAGATTAAATAAATGCAAAGAATAGCAAACCAAAAGCACAATATCATCAGTGCAAATAGACCAGAAAAAAAAATGGTCATAACACAAAATGAGTATTAAGAAGGGGGAAAGGGGCTTAAAAATGGTACAAGTGTCTAAGCCATAAATACAAAAGCAAATGTTGTCAAATCAATTTCATGACATTAATAAATTCTCTTTTTTTTAAAGTGCTCCAAGCCATAAATACAAAAGCAAATGTTGTCAAATCAATTTCATGGCATTAATAAATTCTCTTTTTTAAAAAGTGCTCCTGTGCTACAGAGACAATAGAAGGCATTATTCACAGAAGTCAAGACCCACACAAGTGAAACAAGTCAAGACCCACAAGTCAAAACACAAGTAAAGATCAACACAAGTCAAACAAGTCAAGATCCACTCAAGTCAAACACAACTCAAGACCCACACAAGTCAAGATCACACAAGTCAAACACAAGTCAAGACCCACAAGTCAAGATCCACACAAGTCAAACACAAGTCAGGATCCACACAAGTCAAACACAAGTCAAGACCCACACAAGTCAAGACCCACACAAGTCAACATCAAGTCAAGACCCACACAAGTCAGGATCAACACAAGTCAAACACAAGTCAGGATCCACACAAGTCAAACACAAGTAAAGATCAACACAAGTCAAGATCCACTCAAGTCAAACACAAGTCAAGACCCACAAGTCAAGATCCACACAAGTCAAAACACAAGTCAAGACCAACACAAGACAAACAAGTCAAGATCCACTCAAGTCAAACAAGTCAAGATGCACACAAGTCAAACCCCATCGGCATAAAATAGTCAATTGGACAGGAACATAGAACAGCATAATTACTAACAATTAAAATAGCATAAATGAAAGATGGATGGAAGACATTAAATCATAAACAAAAACAACGGGCTTAGAAAAAAAAATGCAAAGACAAGAGAAAGTAATAAAATAAATGCAAACGATAGGAAAATGCACAAATATAAAATTGTAAATTTTGTAAAAGTACATGTAACGGGGTGACAAAATCCAACTTTGTCCCTAACAAAGCGGAATTAATGTTCGCCGTGATTGCCTCCCGCCGGACCCAAAAAAAGGAACACCGGGCTAGTTCCAGGGTAGTGCAAAAATCCCCGAAAATGGGGTGATCAGCCAAACGTCGCTGGCAGCTGTGCATGGGGAGTAAAACTTCGCGATTGGGACACGTTGCAATTACAGGAGTATAAAAGGAGGAAGTACAGACCAAACGGGGCATTGTTTTGGGAGAAGTGCTCTCAGAGAAAGTGTGAGCCGTGGTGAAGAGGAAGTGGGGCCGGCGAACGGGCACAGTGCTGTGAGTTGGGAAAAAGAGCAGGCTGATTCAATAAGGAGGAGGTAACCATGGGACAGAAGATCATTTGTGAGAGATCATGAGTAGTCCAAATCAATTTCCATCCTCCTCTCGTGTCTGTGGGACCTCTTGATGTGAATGCCAGTTCAGAAGAAGGGCAACGGCCATATATATGAATATTTCCCACTGAGTGCTGAATTGTTGAGATGAAGGGATGTGATGCACTGTTTGCTGTGTGAAGCGTGAACCTAAACCCCTGGATGTCCACTTCTTACCGGAGTTTTCCCATCACATTCTGACTGCATAAGAAGAGGCTAACATTGTTGTACTTCACAGACCATTGAGTGTATTTATCTGGCAGTCCACTGTGAAGAGAGACACGTAGTGAACGTTTAACTGACTGCTTTGCAGTGAAACCTCCAGCCGTAAGTTCTCGGTCACTTAAAGAAGAGGATTACGTACCTGTATGCTCACCTGTCTGCTTTGCAGTGAAGCTCCCCCGCTGTAAGCTCTGTGTCTGTTGGCCCTGCAAGTGAATTCAAGTTTGTTTGTATAGTCCTTTCACAATACTTGTTTCAAAGCAGCTTTACAGAAAGTGCATTACAGAAAAGTACATGGAAAATTACATTTAGATAATCATGTAATATTAAGGGCATAACATATCGCCAGCATGGAGTCGTCTTTCCACAGGCGTCGAGTCATCTTTCACAGGTGTTGAGTCGTCTCTTCACAGGCATTTAGTCTTCTCATTGCAGGTGTTGGGGCATCTGAAGTCTCCATGAGAGGCTGGATACAAATTGGAGCTGACGAACGCCATTTCTCTCGGGACAAGCGTCCCGAGATAACAGCAGAAAACAGATGGGAAATAATTAGCATAGCTGATGTTCATAATGATTTCCATTACACAGGAGTAGATGTTAAAAAACATACTCACAAACTCTCCACAACCCAACCATACGTGCCAACCCGTTTGACTAAGGCTGTCGAGCCCCACTGTCGCGGTTATGCATTTCATTGGCAACAGTTCCGTATGGCATACCACCTACCGCAATAACACAATATCTGCCCAACCACCCATCATTCACGCAATACACACAGGAAAAGTAATGACTGTAAATACTATGCAACCTATACAAGTAACCTACAGACTCTTCAAGTTTTAAAGTATTAAAAGCATTCGATCTGATTCAACAGAGGAATAAAAGGTAAGCAGTCTGTGAATGCTTGGCTAAAGAGATGCGTCTTTAGTCTAGTTTTAAACTTTGACAGCAAGTCAGAGCGTCAAACCATATCGGGAAGGATATTCCAGAGTTTGAGCGTAAAGAATTTAAGTTTGAGCCTAACTTTTATTTCTGGAATATTTACATTAATAAATAACTAATGTTAATTACAAGCAATTGTCTAGCAGTGTCATTAATAATCCTTAACCCTTGTGCATCCTTGTGGACAATTTTGTCCTTTCCAGTTGTTTTTTTTATCACTTTGCCTGTGTTAAAGCTAACTGCAAAAAACATGGCACAGGTGTGTATTTTTATTGGAATTTTACTATTTCACCGTCATTTTCTTAAAAAAATATTTTTTGCATTAGGTACAAAAAAATACTCCCTCTCAGCACCTTTTGGACAAAAATGTCCCCATTGAAACCCATTAAAACTGCCATTTTTAATCCCCGGTTCAGTTAACTATAAAATTATGCAATCTTTGTTAAGAGGCTTTCATTCTGATGGCAAGGCTTCAAAATTTTATTTTTTTACTATTTTTTATCATATGGTGTCATTTTTTTAAAGTTTGGCCTATAAAACAAATGTCGCTTTATTCCTGTTTTCTGGTTCGGCATACTATAGAGCCAACTGGATAAATTATGCAACGATATTTGTGTGGGTGTGTTGGTATGGATGTCAGAGTGTGGTTAGTATGTGTGTTATAAAAAAATATATGTGTGTGCGCATGTGTGTGTTTGTCAGACTGAGAGAAAAACTGCTAATTCAAATCCAATCACTGTGAGCTCCAGTGGGGTTTTGCTGGGACCCAATGGAGAAAATATGTTACTACGCCCAAACAAACTGTTACCGAAAGCTCATTTTTTGAGATATCATCCTCAAATTTGGAACACAACCTATTTAGATTTATGGCTTTGATTTTATTGTAGTTTTGAGTTCAACCTGATTTAAAACAAATATATATTTTATATAAAATATTACTTTATAAATAATTTTCATAAACTTATACCTATATAACTTTTTTTTTGGATTTACTTATTATTTTTTACTTCAGCAATAATCTGCAAAGGGTCTTCTTTAAAATGATACCAAACTTAAGTCTGTGCTCCAAAGCATCACATTTTTATGACAGTTTGACATGGACATGTGTCCTCTTTTTACCTATGTGTAACTTTTTTTTAATTGATGCACAGGGGTTAAGCAAGAACTGACCACAGAGAAGTCATCTGAACAAATTGTAAATACCATTCGAATGCTTATGATTTAGGGCAGATTTGACTTACTCGACCTAACCTGAGGATAAAAAATAATAATGCTAAAGGTGTTAAAATTAAAGCGCGCACACACCGTAAAACATGGCGCCCAACGTGGGGCTTTAACTGTTCAATTCTGGCCAGTAATTGAACAGTTAAGTGCCTTCTAAATAGCATGTGTGTGGATATGCATAAGGATTAAAAATTTATTTTCTTTTTTTGGAAAAAAAAAAGAAGATGCATCACCAAATAGAAGACGACTAGACAAACTTAGTCGAAAAAAAGATACTAATCTAGAAAAGATTATTTAACACCCAAAACGGGTTAGATGTGCACAAAACAAATAAGTTGAAGGGTGATTGAAAGTCTAATAAGTCTATTCCAAAGAGGCTAAGCTATGGCAGCAAAAGCCCAGGAAAAATCCAGCATGACTTTTATACAACCATATACATGGGGTGATTCTCGTATATTAGGATTGCAAAAGATAGCCTTACAGGCAGAGACAGTCCAAGAGATGGAACCAGGAGAAACATTCCTTTCAAAGGAGCGACTTTGACTTATTAGTCATTAGGTGTGTAACGTCTTGGAGATGTTGTCCGACAGAACAGCCGCTCTGATT
Source organism: Pimephales promelas (assembly GCF_016745375.1). The sequence goes on from NW_024121654.1 coordinate 9,977, forward strand.
CTGCTGAGGTGAAGCATAATGGAGCCTAGGTCTCTCCCAGAACAGATTCCAATTATTTACAAAGAGCAGTTTCTGTTCATTACACAATGACATTAAAAGGAGAACTCCGGCGAACAATGAACCTTTGGTCTAATAAAACATCGGTACCTAGTCAATCGTTCTCTGAGTTTTGTTTTCTTGATAATCGAATGTAAAGAGTTTTATCTCTAAAAACTGTTTAGCGTATAATGCTAGTAATGGGGGCATTGACTAAGTAAAAAGAAATCACTAGTTTATACCACTAACAAGGCTCAAAATAGCCTAACACTCACACAGTAACATAATGAGGCTCCATACATGCAAAACGAAGCATTAAGAACTTTGTAAGTGTACAGACCGTTTAATAAAAAGATACTTTATGAAGACAGTTCACTTCACGTATACAGGCAGGAGCCATCTTAAAAAATAGTCTTGATAAGTCGATCCCCGAACGCCGTTCATACAGTTCAGAAGTTCGCTGAACTTCATACAGTTCAGATCACTCAGCACGACGTTCGTGGTTTGACTTAGAGACTATTTTTTTAAGATGGCTCCTGTCTGTATACGCGAAGTGAACTGTCTTCATAAAGTATCTTCTTATTAAACGGTCTGTACACTTACAAAGTTCTCAATGCTTCGTTTTGTATGTATGGAGCCTCATTATGTTACTGCGTTAGTGTGGGGCAATTTTGAGCCTTTTTGGTGGTATAAACCAACGATTTCTTTTTACTTAGTCAATGCCCCCATTACTAGCATTATACGCTAAACAGTTTTTAGAGATAAAACTCTTTACATTCGATTATCATGAAAAATCTCAGAGAACGGTTGACTATGTACCAATGTTTTATTAGACCAAAGGTTCATTGTTCGCCGGAGTTTTCCTTTGATAATTCAATTAGTGCAAATAATCTACTGAACCTTTCCTGTCCTGTCCTTGTCTGTAAGAGGGAAGCGGTAAAGACACAATGATCGTTGCGTCAGGCAATGTGTTGCGTACCATCTCGATCAGGCTCCTGTAGTCCTTCAGAACCTCAGCCTGATGTCGTTCGTCGCTCCCACGTTCAGCACAACAGCTCCAACGCGCTCATCACTGTTCAGGATCTCGGGAACCTGTGCAGCAACATCAAGAACATGAGCACCAGGAAAGCAGCGAGTGCGCACCTTATCTTTACCTGAGGTAGCACGGCAATGACGGACCATTGGCGTGCCGATGACCATGGCGTCGTCGCGTTCCGACTCGCAAAGAGGGGAGAAGCGGTTCCGGGACGAGATCTCAAAGACCGGGAGGGGCGGTGGAGAGGTTCTACAAAGAGTAACTCACCACTGACTTGTGAGCATCAGCGTGTGATGTATCAAGCGCTGACCGCCGATCCAGCAGCTCACAGGCAGAGTCGTCTCTCCACCGGCGTCACTAAACGAGGAATAGACAGTTTCAATATAATGTTCCACACTAAGCATATCAATTAAGTTTGGACAACAAAGACTGTGATTTGGACTTTGACTTACTATTTATTAGGTGTGTGAAAATAATCTACTGAACCTTTCCTGTCCTTGTCTGTACGTGGGAAGGGGCCCAGGCACCATGATCGTTGCTTCAGGCAATGTGTTGCATACCGTCTCGATCAGGCTCCTGTAGAACTTTTTCAGAACCTCAGCCTGATGTCGTTCGCTCCCACGTGCATTACAGCAGCTCCGACAAACTGGAGTTGACGAACGCCATTTTTCTCAGGACAAGCGTCCCGAGATAACAGCAGAAAACAGATGGGAAATAATTAGCATAGCTGATGTCCGTAATGATTTCCCTTACACAGGAGTAGATTCCAGAGTTTGAGCATTAAGAAATTAAGTTTGAGCCTAAATTTTATTTCTGGAATATTTACATTAATAAGTAACTAATGCTAATTACAAGTAATCGAACAGTGTTGTTAATAAACCTTAAGCAAGAACTGACCACAGAGAAGTCATCGGAACAATTGTAAATACCAATCGAATGCTAATGATTTAGGCCAGATTTGACTTACTCGAACTAACCTGAGGATAATAAATAATAAGGTTAAAAGGTGTTAAGATTAAAGCACACACCGTAAAACATGGCGCCCAGCGTGGGGCTTTAACTGTTCAATTCTGGCCAGTAATTGAACAGTTAAAGACCTACTAAATAGCATGTGCGTGGATCTGCTTAAGGATTAGAAATGTATTTTCTTTATTAAAGATAAATCAATTAGAAGACGACTAGTGAAACTTAGTCGAAAAAAAAAATCTAGAAAAGATTTAAAGAAGACAGAAAGGGTTAGATGTGCAAAGCTCGTTGCTTCAGGCGATGTGTTGCGTACCGTCTCGATCAGGCTCCTGTAGTCCTTCAGAACCTCAGCCTGATGTCGTTCGCTCCCACGTTCAGCACAACAGCTCTGACGCGCTCATCACCGTTCAGGATCTCGGGGACCTGTGCAGCAACATCAAGAACATGAGCACCAGGAAAGCAGTGAGTGCGCACCTTATCCTTACCTGAGGTAGCACAGACATGACGGACCATTGGCGTGCCGATGACCACGGCGTCGACGCTTTCCGACTCGCAAAGAGGGCAGAAGCGGTTCTGGGTCGAAATCTCCAAGACCGGGAGGGGCGGCGGAGAGGTTCTAGCTCTGGTCCTGGCTCGTGTCTTCCGCTGTGTGATCCATGGTGTTGTGTCGGTGCCAGAGTGAATGAAGCCAGAGATGATCGCGTCCTCCTGGGCAGAGAAACGCATGGAGTAGACAAAGTGAGAGCCAAAGAGTAACTAGCCACTGACTTGTGAGCATAGGCTTGTGATGTTTCAAGCGCTGACCGCCAATCCAGCAGCTCACAGGCAGAGTCGTCTCTCCACAGGCATCGAGTAGTCTCTCCACAGGAGTCACTAAACGAGGAATACACAGTTTCAAGATAACGTTCCACACTAAGCATATCAATTAAGTTTGGACAACAAAGACTGTGATTTGGACTTTGACTTACTATTTATTAGGTGTGCGCAAATAATCTACTGAACCTTTCCTGTCCTTGTCTGTACATGGGAAGCAGCCCAGACATCGTAGCTTCAGGCGATGTGTTGCGTATCGTCTCGATCAGGCTCCTGTAGAACTTCTTCAGAACCTCAGCCTGATGTCGTTCACTCCCACGTGCAGTACAGCAGCTCCGACAAACTGAAGTTGACGAACGCCATTTTTCTCGGGACAAGTGTCCCGAGATAACAGCAGAAAACAGATGGGAAATGATTAGCATAGCTGATGTCCATAATGATTTCCCTTACACAGGAGTAGATTCCAGAGTTTGAGCATAAAGAATTTAAGTTTGGGCCTAACTTTTCTTTCTGGAATATTTACATTAATAAATAACTAATGCTAATTACAAGAAATCGTCTAGCAGTGTTGTTAATAAACCTTAAGCAAGAACTGACCACAGAGAAGTCATCTGAACAATTGTAAATACCAATCGAACACTAATGATTTAGGGCAGATTTGACTTTCTCGACCTAAACTGACGATAATAAATAATAAGGTTAAAAGGTGTTAAGATTAAAGCACACACCGTAAAACATGGCGCCCAGCGTGGGGCTTTAACTGTTCAATTCTGGCCAGTAATTGAACAGTTAAACACCAGCTAAATAGCGTGTGCGTGGATGTGCTTAAGGATTAGAAATTTATTTTCTTTTTTAAAGATAAATCAATTATAAGACGACTAGTGAAACTTAGTCGAAAAAAAAAATCTAGAAAAGATTTAAAGAAGACCCAGAAAGGGTTAGATGTGCAAGGCTCGTTGCTTCAGGCGATGTGTTGCGTACCGTCTCGATCAGGCTCCTGTAGTCCTTCAGAACCTCAGCCTGATGTCGTTCGCTCCCACGTTCAGCACAACAGCTCCGACGCGCTCATCACCGTTCAGGATCTCGGGAACCTGTGCAGCAACATCAAGAACATGAGCACCAGGAAAGCAGTGAGTGCGCACCTTACGCTTACCTGAGGTAGCACGGCATTGACGGACCATTGGCGTGTCGATGACCACGGCGTCGTCGCGTTCCGACTCGCAAAGAGGGGAGAAGCGGTTCCGGGTCGAAATCTCCAAGACCGGGAGGGGCGGCGGAGAGGTTCTAGCTCTGGTACTGGCTCGTGTCTTCCACTGTGTGATCCATGGTGTTGTGTCGGTGCTCAACTGAATGAAGCCAGAGATGATCGCGTCCTCCTGGGGAGAGAAACGCATGAAGTAGACGAAGTCAGAGTCAAAGAGTAACTAACCACTGACTTGTGAACGTCGGCTTGTGATGTTTCAAGTGCTGACCGCCGATCCAGCAGCTCACAAGCAGAGTCGTCTCTCCACAGGCGTCACTAAACGAGGAATAGACACAGTTTCAAGATAATGTTCCACACTAAGCATATCAATTAAGTTTGGACAACAAAGACTGTGATTTGGACTTTGACTTACTATTTATTAGGTGTGTGCAAATAATCTACTGAACCTTTCCTGTCCTTGTCTGTACGTGGGAAGCGGCCCAGACGCGATGATCATTGCTTCAGGCGATGTGTTGCGTTCCGTCTCGATCAGGCTCCTGTAGAACTTCTTCAGAACCTCAGCCTGATGTCGTTCACTCCCACGTGCATTACAGCAGCTCCGACAAACTGGAGTTGACGAACGCCATTTTTCTCGGGACAAGCGTCCCAAGATAACAGCAGAAAACAGATGGGAAATAATTAGCATAGCTGATGTCCATAATGATTTCCCTTACACAGGAGTAGATTCCAGAGTTTGAGCAAGAGGAATTTAAATTTGAGCCCAACTTTTATTTCTGGAATATTTACATTAATAAATAACTAATGCTAATTACAAGTAATCGTCTAGCAGTGTTATTAAACCTTAAGCAAGAACTGACCACAGAGAAGTCATCTGAACAATTGTAAATACCATTCGAATGCTAATGATTTAGGGCAGATTTGACTTACTCGACCTAACCTGAGGATAATTAATAAGGTTAAAAGGTGTTAAGATTAAAGCGCACACCGTAAAACATGGCGCCCAGCGTGGGGCTTTACCTGTTCAATTCTGGCCAGTAATTGAACAGTTAAGCACCTACTAAATAGCATGTGCGTGGATCTGCTTAAGGATTAGAAATGTATTTTCTTTATTAAAGATAAATCAATTAGAAGACGACTAGTGAAACTTAGTCGGAAAAAAAAACCACAAAAGATTATTTAAAGAAGACCCAGAAAGGGTTAGATGTGCAAGGCTCGTTGCTTCAGGCGATGTGTTGCGTACCGTCTCGATCAGGCTCCTGTAGTCCTTCAGAACCTCAGCCTGATGTCGTTCACACCCACGTTCAGCACAACAGCTCCGATGCGCTCATCACCATTCAGGATCTCAGGAACCTGTGCAGCAACATCAAGAACATGAGCACCAGGAAAGCAGTGAGTGCGCACCTTATCCTTACCTGAGGTAGCACAGACATGACGGACCATGGACGTGCCCATGATCACGGTGGCGTCGCATTCCGACTCGCTAAGAGGGGAGAAGCGGTTCCGGGTCGAGATCTCGAAGACCGGGAGGGGTGACGGAGAGGTTCTAGCTCTGGTCCTGGCTCGTGTCTTCCGCTGTGTGATCCATGGTGTTGTGTCGGTGCCAGAGTGAATGAAGCCAGAGATGATCGCGTCCTCCTGGGCAGAGAAACGCATGGAGTAGACGAAGTCAGAATCAAGGAGTAACTAACCACTGACTTGAGCATCGGCGTGTGATGTTTCAAGCGCTGACGCCGATCCAGCAGCTCACAGGCAGAGTCGTCTCTCCACAGGCGTCACTAAACGAAGAATAGATAGTTTCAATATAATGTTCCACAAAAAGCACATCAATTAAGTTTGGACAACAAAGACTGATTTGGACTTTGACTTACTAGTCATGTCTGTAAGTGGGAAGCCGTCCAGACCCGATCGTTGCTTCAGGCTATGTGTTGCGTACCATCTCGATAAGGCTCCTGTAGTCCTTCAGAACCTCAGCCTGATGTCATTCGCTCCCACGTTCAGCACAACAGCTCCGACGCGCTCATCACCGTTCAGGATCTCGGGAACCTGTGCAGCAACATCAAGAACATGAGCACCAGGAAAGCAGTGAGTGCACACCTTATCCTTACCTGAGGTAGCACAGACATGATGGACCATGGACGTGCCCATGATCACGGTGGCGTCGCGTTCCGACTCGCGAAGAGGGGAGAAGCGGTTCCGGGTCGAGATCTCGAAGACCGGGAGGGGTGACGAAGAGGTTCTTGCTCTGGTCCTGGCTCGTGTCTTCCACTGTGTGATCCATGGTGTTGTGTCGGTGCCGGAGTGAATGAAGCCAGAGATGATCGCGTCCTCCTGGGCAAAGAAACGCATGGAGTAGACGAAGTCAGAGTCAAAGAGCAACTAACCACTGACTTGTGAGCATCGGCGTTTGATGTTTCAAGCGCTGGCGCCGATCCAGCAGCTTACAGGCAGAGTCGTCTCTCCACAGGCGTCGAGTCGTCTCTCCACAGGCGTCACTAAACAAGGAATGGACAGTTTCAATATAATGTTCCACACTAAGCATATCAATTAAGTTTGGACAACAAAGACTGATTTGGACTTTGACTTACTAGTCATGTCTGTACGTGGGAAGCGGTCCAGACACGATGATCGATGCTTCAGGCAATGTGTTACGTACCGTCTCGATCAGGCTCCTGTAGTCCTTCAGAACCTCAGCCTGATGTCGTTCGCTCCCACGTTCAGCACAACAGATCCGACGCGCTCATCACCGTTCAGGATCTCGGGAACCTGTGCAGCAACATCAAGAACATGAGCACCAGGAAAGCAGTGAGTGCGCACCTTATCCTTACCTGAGGTAGCACGGACATGACAGACCATGGACGTGCCCAAGATCACGGTGGCGTCGCATTCCGACTCGCTAAGAGGGGAGAAGCGGTTCCGGGTCGAGATCTCCAAGACCGGGAGGGGCGACGGAGAGGTTCTAGCTCTGGTCCTGGCTCGTGTCTTCTGCTGTGTGATCCATGGTGTTGTGTCGGTGCCAGAGTGAATGAAGCCAGAGATGATCGCGTCCTCCTGGGCAGAGAAACGCATGGAGTAGACGAAGTCAGAATCAAGGAGTAACTAACCACTGACTTGAGCATCGGCGTGTGATGTTTCAAGCGCTGACCGCCGATCCAGCAGCTCACAAGCAGAGTCGTCTCTCCACCGGCGTCACTAAACGAGGAATAGACAGTTTCAATATAATGTTCCACACTAAGCATATCAATTAAGTTTGGACAAGAAAGACTGTGATTTGGACTTTGACTTGCTATTTATAAGGTGTGTGTGCAAATAATCTACTGAACCTTTCCTGTCCTTGTCTGTACATGGGAAGCGGCCCAGACACAATGATCGTTGCTTCAGGCGATGTGTTGTGTACCGTCTCGATCAGGCTCCTGTAGAACTTCTTCAGAACCTCAGCCTAATGTTCACTCCCACGTGCAGTACAGCAGCTCCGACAAACTGAAGTTGACGAACGCCATTTTTCTCGGGACAAGCGTCCCGAGATAACAGCAGAAAACAGATGGGAAATAATTAGCATAGCTGATGTCCATAATGATTTCCCTTACACAGGAGTAGATTCCAGAGTTTGAGCATAAAGAATTTAAGTTGAGCCTAACTTTTATTTCTGGAATATTTACATTAATAAATAACTAATGCTAATTACAAGTAATCGTCTAGCAGTGTTGTTAATAAACCTTAAGCAAGAACTGACCACAGAGAAGTCATCTGAACAATTGTAAATACCAATCGAATGCTAATGATTTAGGGCAGATTTGACTTACTCGACCTAACCTGAGGATAATAAATAATAAGGTTAAAATGTGTTAAGATTAAAGTGCACACCGTAAAACATGGCGCCCAACGTGGGGCTTTAACTGTTCAATTCTGGCCAGTAATTGAACAGTTAAGTGCCAGCTAAATAACGTGTGCGTGGATGTGCTTAAAGATTAGAAATGTATTTCCTTTTTTAAAGATAAATCAATTAGAATACGACTAGTAAAACTTAGTCGGAAAAAAAAAATCTAGAAAAGATTATTTAAAGAAGACCCAGAAAGTGTTAGATGTGCAAGGCTCGTTGCTTCAGGCGATGTGTTGCGTACCGTCTCGATCAGGCTCCTGTAGTCCTTCAGAACCTCAGCCTGATGTCGTTCGCTCCCACGTTCAGCACAACAGCTCCGACGCGCTCATCACCGTTCAGGATCTCGGGAACCTGTGCAGCAACATCAAGAACATGAGCACCAGGAAAGCAGTGAGTGCGCACCTTATCCTTACCTGAGGTAGCACGGAAATAACGGACCATTGGCGTGCCAATGACCACGGCGTCGTCGCGTTCCGACTTGCAAAGAGGGGAGAAGCGGTGGAGAGGTTCTAGCTCTGGTCCTGGCTTGTCTTCCACTGTGTGATCCATGGTGTTGTGTCGGTGCTCGACTGAATGAAGCAAGAGATAATCGAGTCCTCCTGGGGAGAGAAACGCATGGAGTAGACGAAGTCAGAGTCAAAGAGTAAAAAACCACTGACTTGTGAGCATCGGCTTGTGATGTTTCAAGCGCTGACCGCCGATCCAGCAGCTCACAGGCAGTCGTCTCTCCACAGGCGTCACTAAATGAGGAATAGACACCGTTTCAAGATAATGTTCCACACTAAGCATATCAATTAAGTTTGGACAACAAAGACTGTGATTTGGACTTTGACTTACTATTTATTAGGTGTGTGCAAATAATCTACTGAACCTTTCCTGTCCTTGTCTGTACGTTGGAAGCGGCCCAGACACGATGATCGTTGCTTCAGGCGATGTGTTGCGTACCGTCTCGATCAGGCTCCTGTAGAACTTCTTCAGAACCTCAGCCTGATGTTGTTCACTCCCGCGTGCAGTACAGCAGCTCCGACAAACTGGAGTTGGCGAACGCCATTTTTCTCGGGACAAGCGTCCCGAGATAACAGCAGAAAACAGATGGGAAATAATTAGCATAGCTGATGTCCATAATGATTTCCCTTACACAGGAGTAGATTCCAGAGTTTGAGCATAAAGAATTTAAGTTTGAGCCTAACTTTTATTTCTGGAATATTTACATTAATAAATAACTAATGCTAATTACAAGTAATCGTCTAGCAGTGTTAATAAACCTTAAGCAAGAACTGACCACAGAGAAGTCATCTGAACAATTGTAAATACCATTCGAATGCTAATGGTTTAGGGCAGATTTGACTTACTCAACCTAACCTGAGGATAATTAATAATAAGGTTAAAAGGTGTTAAGATTTAAAGCACACACCGTAAAACATGGCGCCCAACGTGGGGCTTTAACTGTTCAATTCTGGCCAGTAATTGGACAGTTAAACGCCAGCTAAATAGTATGCGCTTAAGGATTTGAAATTTATTTTCTTTTTTAAATATAAATCAATTAGAAGACGACTAGTAAAACTTAGTCGAAAAAAAAAATCTAGAAAAGATTTAAAGAAGACCCAGAAAGGGTTAGATTTGCAAGGCTCGTTGCTTTAGGCGATGTGTTGCATACCGTCTCGATCAGGCTCCTGTAGTCCTTCAGAACCACCCACGTTCAGCACAACAGCTCCGACGCGCTTATCACCGTTCAGGATCTCAGGAACCTGTGCAACAACATCAAGAACATGAGCACCAGGAAAGCAGTGAGTGCGCACCTTATCCTTACCTGAGGTAGCACAGACATGACGGACCATTGGCGTGCCGATGACCACGGCGTCGACGCTTTCCGACTCGCAAAGAGGGCAGAAGCGGTTCTGGGTCGAAATCTCCAAGACCGGGAGGGGCGGCGGAGAGGTTCTAGCTCTGGTCCTGGCTCATGTCTTCCGCTGTGTGATCCATGGTGTTGTGTTGGTGCTGGACTGAATGAAGCCAGAGATGATCGCATCCTCCTGGGCAGAGAAACGCATGGAGTAGACGAAGTCAGAGTCAAAGAGTAACTAACAACTGACTTGTGAACATCGGCTTGTGATGTTTCAAGCGCTGACCGCCGATCCAGCAGCTCACAGGCAGAGTCGTCTCTCCACAGGCGTCACTAAACGAGGAACAGACAGAGTTTCAAGATAATGTTCCACACTAAGCATATCAATTAAGTTTGGACAACAAAGACTGTGATTTGGACTTTGACTTACTATTTATTAGGTGTATGCAAATAATCTACTGAACCTTTCCTGTCCTTGTCTGTACGTGGGAAGCGGCCCAGACACGATGATCGTTGCTTCAGGCGATGTGTGGTGTACCGTCTCGATCAGGCTCCTGTAGAACTTCTTCAGAACCTCAGCCTGATGTCGTTCACTCCCACGTGCATTACAGCAGCTCCGACAAACTGGAGTTGACGAACGCCATTTCTCAGGACAAGCGTCCCGAGATAACAGCAGAAAACAGATGGGAAATAATTAGCATAGCTGATGTCCATAATGATTTCCCTTACACAGGAGTAGATTGCAGAGTTTTTGGAGCATAAAGAATTTAAGTTAGCCTAACTTTTATTTCTGGAATGTTTACATTAATAAATAACTAATGCTAATTACAAGTAATCGTCAAACAGTGTTAATAAACCTTAAGCAATAACTGACCACAGAGAAGTCATCTGAACAATTGTAAATACCATTCGAATGCTTATGATTTAGGGCAGATTTGACTTACTCGACCTAACCTGAGGATAATAAATAAGGTTAAAAGGTGTTAAGTTTAAAGCGCACACCGTAAAACATGGCGCCCAGCGTGGGGCTTTAACTGTTCAATTCTGGCCAGTAATTGAACAGTTAAGCACCTACTAAATAGCATGTGCGTGGATCTGCTTAAGGATTAGAAATGTATTTTCTTTATTAAAGATAAATCAATTAGAAGACGACTAGTGAAACTTAGTCGAAAAAAAATCTAGAAAAGATTTAAAGAAGACACAGAAAGGGTTAGATGTGCAAGGCTCGTTGCTTCAGGCGATGTGTTGCATACCGTCTCGATCAGGCTCCTGTAGTCCTTCAGAACCTCAGCCTGATGTCGTTCGCTCCCACGTTCAGCACAACAGCTCTGACGCGCTCATCACCGTTCAGGATCTCGGGGACCTGTGCAGCAACATCAAGAACATGAGCACCAGGAAAGCAGTGAGTGCGCACCTTACCCTTACCTGAGGTAGCACAGACATGACGGATCATGGACGTGCCCATGATCACGGTGGCGTCGCGTTCCGACTCACCAAGAGGGGAGAAGCGGTTCCGGGTCGAGATCTCCAAGACCGGGAGGGGCGGCAGAGAGGTTCTAGCTCTGGTCCTGGCTCGTGTCTTCCGCTGTGTGATCCATGGTGTTGTGTCAGTGCCGAAGTGAATGAAGCCAGAGATGATCGCGTCCTCCTGGGCAGAGAAACGCATGGAGTAGACAAAGTGAGAGCCAAAGAGTAACTAGCCACTGACTTGTGAGCATAGGCTTGTGATGTTTCAAGCGCTGACCGCCAATCCAGCAGCTCACAGGCAGAGTCGTCTCTCCACAGGCATCGAGTAGTCTCTCCACAGGAGTCACTAAACGAGGAATACACAGTTTCAAGATAACGTTCCACACTAAGCATATCAATTAAGTTTGGACAACAAAGACTGTGATTTGGACTTTGACTTACTATTTATTAGGTGTGCGCAAATAATCTACTGAACCTTTCCTGTCCTTGTCTGTACATGGGAAGCAGCCCAGACATCGTAGCTTCAGGCGATGTGTTGCGTACCGTCTCGATCAGGCTCCTGTAGAACTTCAGAACCTCAGCCTGATGTCGTTCACTCCCACGTGCAGTACAGCAGCTCCGACAAACTGAAGTTGACGAACGCCATTTTTCTCGGGACAAGTGTCCCGAGATAACAGCAGAAAACAGATGGGAAATGATTAGCATAGCTGATGTCCATAATGATTTCCCTTACACAGGAGTAGATTCCAGAGTTTGAGCATAAAGAATTTAAGTTTGGGCCTAACTTTTCTTTCTGGAATATTTACATTAATAAATAACTAATGCTAATTACAAGTAATCGTCTAGCAGTGTTGTTAATAAACCTTAAGCAAGAACTGACCACAGAGAAGTCATCTGAACAATTGTAAATACCAATCGAACACTAATGATTTAGGGCAGATTTGACTTTCTCGACCTAAACTGACGATAATAAATAATAAGGTTAAAAGGTGTTAAGATTAAAGCACACACCGTAAAACATGGCGCCCAGCGTGGGGCTTTAACTGTTCAATTCTGGCCAGTAATTGAACAGTTAAGCACCAGCTAAATAGCATGTGCGTGGATGTGCTTAAGGATTAGAAATTTATTTTCTTTTTTAAAGATAAATCAATTATAAGACGACTAGTGAAACTTAGTCGAAAAAAAAAATCTAGAAAAGATTTAAAGAAGACCCAGAAAGGGTTAGATGTGCAAGGCTCGTTGCTTCAGCCGATGTGTTGCGTACCGTCTCGATCAGACACCTGTAGTCCTTCAGAACCTCAGCCTGATGTCGTTCGCTCCCACGTTCAGCACAACAGCTCCGACGCGCTCATCACCGTTCAGGATCTCGGGAACCTGTGCAGCAACATCAAGAACATGAGCACCAGGAAACCAGTGAGTGCACACCTTATCCTTACCTGAGGTAGCACAGACATGACGGATCATGGACGTGCCCATGATCACGGTGGCGTCGCGTTCCGACTCGCTAAGAGGGGAGAAGCGGTTCCGGGTCGAAATCTCCAAGACCGGGAGGGGCGGCGGAGAGGTTCTAGCTCTGGTCCTGGCTCGTGTCTTCCGCTGTGTGATCCATGGTGTTGTGTCGGTGCTCAACTGAATGAAGCCAGAGATGATCGCGTCCTCCTGGGGAGAGAAACGCATGGAGTAGACAAAGTCAGAGTCAAAGAGTAACTAACCACTGACTTGTGAGCATCGGCTTGTGATGTTTCAAGTGCTGACCGCCGATCCAGCAGCTCACAAGCAGAGTCGTCTCTCCACAGGCGTCACTAAACGAGGAATAGACACAGTTTCAAGATAATGTTCCACACCAAGCATATCAATTAAGTTTGGACAACAAAGACTGTGATTTGGACTTTGACTTACTATTTATTAGGTGTGTGCAAATAATCTACTGAACCTTTCCTGTCCTTGTCTGTACGTGGGAAGCGGCCCAGACGCGATGATCATTGCTTCAGGCAATGTGTTGCGTACCGTCTCGATCAGGCTCCTGTAGAACTTCTTCAGAACCTCAGCCTGATGTCGTTCACTCCCACGTGCATTACAGCAGCTCCGACAAACTGGAGTTGACGAACGCCATTTTTCTCGGGACAAGCGTCCCGAGATAACAGCAGAAAACAGATGGGAAATAATTAGCATAGCTGATGTCCATAATGATTTCCCTTACACAGGAGTAGATTCCAGAGTTTGAGCATAAAGAATTTAATTTTGAGCCTAACTTTTATTTCTGGAATATTTACATTAATAAATAACTAATGCTAATTACAAGTAATCGTCTAGCAGTGTTAATAAACCTTAAGCAAGAACTGACCACAGAGAAGTCATCTCAACAATTGTAAATACCATTCGAATGCTAATGATTTAGGGCAGATTTGACTTACTCGACCTAACCTGAGGATAATAAATAATAAGGTTAAAAAGTGTTAAGATTAAAGCGCACACCGTAAAACATGGCGCCCAGCGTGGGGCTTTAACTGTTCAATTCTGGCCAGTAATTGAACAGTTAAGCGCCTACTAAATAGCGTGTGCGTGGATGTGCTTAAGGATTAGAAATTTATTTTGTTTTTTTAAAGATAACTCAATTAGAAGACGACTAGTGAAACTTAGTCGGAAAAAAAAAAAAAATCTAGAAAAGATTATTTAAAGAAGACACAGAAAGGGTTAGACGTGCAAGGCTCGTTGCTTCAGGCGATGTGTTGCGTACCGTCTCGATCAGGCTCCTGTAGTCCTTCAGAACCTCAGCCTGATGTCGTTCGCTCCCACGTTCAGCACAACAGCTCCGACAAACTGGAGTTGACGAACGCCATTTTTCTCAGGACAAGCGTCCCGAGATAACAGCAGAAAATAGATGGGAAATAATTAGCATAGCTGATGTCCATAATGATTTCCCTTACACAGGAGTAGATTCCAGAGTTTGAGCATAAAGAATTTAATTTTGAGCCTAACTTTTTTCTGGAATATTTACATTAATAAATAACTAATGCTAATTACAAGTAATCGTCTAGCAGTGTTAATAAACCTTAAGCAAGAACTGACCACAGAGAAGTCATCTGAACAAATTGTAAGTACCATTCGAATGCTAATGATTTAGGGCAGATTTGACTTACTCGACCTAACCTGAGGATAATAAATAATAAGATTAAAGGTGTTAAGATTAAAGCACACACACCGTAAAACATGGCACCCAACGTGGGGCTTTAACTGTTCAATTCTGGCCAGTAATTGAACAGTTAACCACCTGCTAAATAACATGTGCGTGGATATGCTTAAGGATTAGAAATTTTTCTTTTTTTGAAAAAAAAAAAACAAAAAAAACAAATAGAAGACGACTAGAGAAACTTATTGGGAAAAAAAATAATAATCTAAAAAAGATTATTTAAAGAAGACCCAAAAAGGGTTAGATGTGCACATAAGAAATAGGTTAAAGAGTGAAGGAAAGACTCTGCCGATTCTGCTGGGGTTAAGTCTATCAGCACAATACAGCCTCGGTCTCTCCCAGAACAGATTCCAATTATTTACAAAGAGCAGTTTATGTTCATTACACAATAACATAAACCATTAATTTAGTGCAGATAGTCTACTGAACCTTTCCTGTCCTTGTCTGTATGTGGGAAGCGGTCCAGACACAATGATTGTTGCTGCAGGCAATGTGTTGCGTACCGTCTCGATCAGGCTCCTGTAGTCCTTCAGAACGGCCGTCTGCCACAGCCTGATGTCGTTCGCTCCCACGTGCAGTACAACAGCTCTGAAGCGCTCGTCACCGTTCAGGATCTCGGGAACCTGTGCACCAACATCAAGAACACAAGCACCAGGAAAGCAGTAAAGAAGAAAATCAAGGATTGATGAATCCATTCGACAGAGCTACTAACACAAAAATAAAAAAAATAATAAAAAAAACACCTACCTGAGAAGGAGGTAACCACGGGACAGAAGATCATTTGTGAGAGATTGTGAGTAGCCCAGCCTCCTCTCTTGTGTCTGTGGGACCTCTTGATGTGAATGCCAGTTTAGAAGATGGGCGACGGCCATATATGTGTATTTCCCACTGAGTGCTGAATTTTTGAGATGAAGTGATGTGATGCACTGTTTGCTGTGTGAACCTAAACCCGCTGGATGCCCATTTCTTACCTGAGTTCTCAAATTCTGACTGCATAAGAAGAGGCGAACACTGTTGTACCCCACGGACCGTTGAGTTTATTTATCTGCCACTGTGAAGAGACACGCAGTGAACACTTAACCGACTGCTTTGCAGTGAAACCTCAAGCTGCAAGTTTATATATATAGAGCAAAGGAACATAAGTGCTACAAAGACAATCATAAATTTAAACAAATGGCACATTGAAAAGGACAGAAGTGCATAAATACAAAATGAAGAAAATGAGCAAAGACTAAAATAAGGTGGCATAAAGACATGTTGAAACCATTCTGAGAAGTACAACTAAAATTGACTAAAACAAATAGGACAAATGCATAAATACAAGTAGTTTAAAGGTGAAAGAGAAGAGTTTTGGAAGTACTACTAGATTAAAAAAAAAGGCAAATAATGGCACACTTGCAGATTACAATCCACATTCACACATAGTAGCCTACACGTCGACATTAACAAGAACAAACTACAAGACCGCTTTAAAAAAATAATTATAATAATAAAAAATAAATAAAAGATTAACACAGAGCTGCCAAATTTCACATTGACAATGGACTCACAACTAACACTTTTCACACACACACACGCCCATTTTCTCACACAGAGAAAAATCAAAGCAAAGACGACACCGAACAGACTGGACAGAGAAGATTACTTTTGATATGGAACAAATTCACAGCTCTCGGATTCTGTTAATTTTATTATGAAATTCGAACAATAAATATCGCGCTTTTAAATGTGTCCGATCACTGTAACAGTCTAAGCGGCACGTGAACAGATCAAATCGCTTTAAAATCCTAGTTAATAGAAAAACACAAATGATCAATAGGTGCGTGTTGAAAGATACAGTAACTTACTGAAATCTATGCCTCATACACACTGTAATGTCGACCAATCAGTGTTTTTCAACTGCGGATAAAAGTTCAATAACAGCCGGAGTGACTACAGTCACATAATGTTACATTTACCTCAATAAAGACATTTAATGACCATAGCACACAAGTATACCTGCTCTCCCAAACCCCTCCAAGGTTTAATGAAGTTGGTGGAGGGAGGTGGTGTCACTTTGTTCTTTGATCAAATCCAGGTCTACATTTGATCCAATCGTCATACTTGGCTCGTCTTGGGATTGACCAAGTCACGTTCGGGACTTTGAGACATCAGACAGCTGTAAAACAATGAGGTGTGAGAAAGTGCATTAACAAGACAATAAAAATAAATGGGTGCTCAAAAAAAACCTCAAGTGCCTGACCTGCATCCTTGCTCAGACCACCTCCACACTCTCACACTCACACACACTCATAGGACAGGCTGAAACTTCAGCATCAGAGGTCGAGAACAGACGAGGGAACTAGGAGACAGGATCTTTGTGAAAGCTCAGAGGATAAATAACTCAGGTTAGCAGACCGGTGCATAATCCACATTAAACCAGACAAAGTGTCTGAGGTGTGTTTAAATACTGTGGTGATGAGTGTGCTGATCAGGTGCAGCTGAGGATGATGGCTGGGCAATTAAGTGCAGGTGAGGAGCAAGAGGAATTCTGGGAATTGCAGTTTTGAGTGATATGTAAACTTGTCTTGCCTTGATATGGCTGGACCATGGCTTTATTCTAAACCACATACTCATTGGGTACATACTTATTTCCAATTAACTTGACGAGTGCTAAAAGTGTAGGTACTTTATAGCCTGATCACATTAAGTATAAATGATATCTGGACATCTGCCATGTTGACGTTATCCCAAGCGCAACAACTTAAAAGATATGAGTGACAGGTTTAATTCATGTATCTAAATATCTTGATATTGATGAAACTTGCTCATGTTGAAGAATCAAGTGTCCATTTATTTATAACCAATACATTTATGGTTATTTAAAGTTCTAAATATTTTTAACCTTACTAATGTGACCCACAGTTTTTTTCTTTAAAGATTTAGAGACAAAACCCTTTCAAAAAAAAAAAAAATATATATATATATATATATATATATATGAAGAGTTCAGATGCAAAAGCCTCTAAGTGCCATTTGAAATTTTCTTCTAGAATGATCATTTTTATCAAGCTTGTATATTTAAGTTCAGTAATTTCACTTAAATGGCAATGAAGATTACCTATTACACCCTAACCCTAACATTTCAAATGGCATTTAGAGGCTTTTGCATCTGAACTCTTCATATATATATTCATACCTAACCTAACCCATATATATATATATATATTTATTGTATATATTGTATATATTGTATATATATATATTAATGGAAATGCCATTAATATAAAACTTTGCGCATTGTGTTATATATAGCTCTTGTCTGTAGGCAATACTTTTCCTCCCATAGAACGTTTATTATTATTTAACCCCTTGAGTTCTCCTTGTCCGAACTCTGTTGAGTTCCTCCACACCCCTCAGCGTTGGACAAGGCGGAGCGTCTGGTGCTCGGCCTATCACTCGTCAGCAGTGTGGATCCTGTGTTAGGCTGGGGTCCATGTTGCGATCCCTACGGTGATCCCATATGTGTATTCTTCCACGGTACAGCTCCCTATGGCGAGTCTGTGTCTTTCGCTGTCATTCTGCCATCACTGTTCGGTGTTCCCAGTGTTATCCAAGTCTACCTGAGTGGGTCTTGTGGAACAGCAGTGAATTCCTGGCCTAAGACTCTTCTGCTAAAAATGTCAGGAGGATCACAAGGCTTTTGTCTAGGCACTGGAAGGTGGCAGCTTTAGTGGCATCTACGTCCGTATTTAAAGTGGGGGTTGACTGCTTTTTTTCTTTGCATGATTGTGTTTATGGGGTGCAATATAATATGTATTCGTGTTTTTTCTTTTTTTTAAAGTCTTATTTTTCATAAACTTCACCTTTATTGTCAGCCGTGATCCTCGAACCTCTATCCTCTATCCTCGAACGAGCGGTTGACTTCCTGAGTCTATGAAAACACTCCCTCAGAAACAGGCAGCGGGCTCAGATTGGTTAGTTTGGCCCGGTGTGTTGTGATTGGCTAAACTGTCGCTGTTTAATTCTGGGGGAGTGGTCAAATTAGTCTATTTCCCAAAAAAGTGTATCCCTTTAAGATCATTCATATTAAGTTTCACCTGTAAACACAAAGAAACACACGAAAGCCTGAATAATTATTTAAAACAGTTTAATGAATCATCATTTCAGTATTTCAGCTAGTTTACAACAGGAAATATATTTATTAATCCATTTATTTCACATTATACAGAACGGCTGTCGCTTCGCAAATTTAAATGCATCTAAGAATGTGTGAAAATGAGTCTGAAATGAGAAAACGAACTCAAACGTCATAATCACACAAACTCAAGAAGAAAACACTTTGGTTAAATGTTGTAGACCGAGCGCAGTGCATTATGGGTCGCTGTAGCATACAGCATGATGTTTGTATGGGCAGAGAGATGGATTGTGGGAAGTTTTGGCTCAGAGAAGTGCAGTGTTATGTGTTTAAAGCCCCATTGGTTCAGATCATCTGGATCTGTATGTACAGCTGTAGAATAATAACAATAAAAGAAATAATAATACTCATCAACACACACACACACACACGCACACACACACACACTCACACACTCACTAACACGCATTCACACAAACTCAGCCACAAACACACACACACACACACACACACACACTCACTTACCTGTACTTACACACAAACTCACTCACACACACACATTTCTCTCCCTGTGCAGTTTATAAAGTGTGTATTGTATGTAAAGAATAGCCCTATAGAAACATTTCACAATGAGAGGTGTGTGTGTGGGTGTGTATGTGTTAGTAAAGTGCTCAGTGCTCATGTCTATATTGCCTCAGACACTGTTACACTCACTGAGCTCACAATCACTATGGAAACCACCTAACACCTTCATCATCATCATCATCATCATCATTACAAGCATCTCACATACACACACACACGTTAAGGCTAGTTCACACGTGTTTTTGTCTGTTGCTGTTACAGCAGTCCAACCCGGCGATGAACTGTTGCCATGGCGATGAGGTAAGCGTCCCCGCCTACTCTAGACTTTAATATTATCTGACGCATATTTACATGTAGATTATGGATGAGATGATGGTGTGAATCTGCAGATCGTCCGGTGACAGTGTTTACAGTCTCTCTCTCGCCGGGATCCAGATGTACGGGCCGGACTGTTCCTCCATCACAGACTTCACACGGTGGTAGATCTCCTCGAAGCTCTCGCCCTCCACTATCGCTACAAAACACAACAACATAATCATTATAATCATCTCCTTGAAGCTCTCGCCCTCCACTATCGCTACACAACAGTTATGAGGATGGTGACGATGAAGGCTCACCTGAGAATAGGGTTGGGTATCGGTTGGGTTTTATCCGATACCAGTACCTACTCGGTATTTTTTAAACGGTTCTTGAAACGGTACTTAAGAAAACGAAACCGCACACACTTTGTCAAAAAATAATAATACCCCTTTATTTACAGGGCCAAACTGGACACAATATTAACTTACAATATAAATAGAAGTAACATATGGTTATAAACCAATATAAAATAAAAGTTCATATTTACATAATATCAAATAAAACAATATTATATTAAACAATGTAATTATACTGGAGATTAATAGAGATTACTAACAGGGTAATATAATATCGACATGGCTACAGGTTTCCATGTTTTGTCTGCTTTAACTAGTCATGTAGGCTAAGTTATCTTAAGCTCTTAGCCAGTTTGATATTTCGTTTCCACTGCATCTTATACGCAGCTTTGAGTAAACATATAAAAGAGAACGTCTCTGTGTAACCCATGTTCTCTGAATAGGGAACGAGACGCTGCGTTCGCTGCCAAATATCTCGCGCTGCCGACAAGCTTCCTTTTTCGGTAGAGAACTCAGAGCAGATGATGCGCGCGCTAATATAATATGACGACGTGAGCGTCAATGCGGTGCGAATGGTGATTCTTCTATATCCATAGACAATCGTTATTCTGACGCGTAATTTACACGTGAAATGCAGCCACGTGTACATTTCACGTGTGTTTAATCTCCTCGCTATCAGCAGACGTTCCGGAAGCCTTCCGCATATTGATAACGGCTCCCAGATGATCCCAAATTAGTTCAAATCTCCCGGAATCTAGAGCGAGCGAGCAAGAGTGCGCGTGCAAGACAGATCAGACAGTGCAATAAACCGTATAGTGCGCGCACGTCGGACAGGGAGAGGGAGAGAGCGAGATACTGCGTGTGTGCGCCTCATGCCACAGACTCAGGCATCGAAATCAGGCACCGAAATGTTCATTCTAATTCGTTCTGGTTACTACCGTTTACGTCAGAACCGGTTCCCTATTGGCACCGAGTTTCGGTACCCAACCCTACCTGAGAAGCACTCGATGAAGTCCTGCTCCAGTTTGACGGCTCGGTCCAGAGCTCTCCGGGCCTGTTCCTCCGTCACACGCTTGCTGATGTCTCTGAAACCAATACCCTCTGCTTTAGTTCACACTGAGAGTGTCATCACTTTAATAACTGGAAAATAAACTAAACAAGAACATTCATGTGTACAGTATTCATGAATAACTGCATCAGTTTTAGTGACATCAAAACAGTTCCATCGGGTTACACACGCATCCAGTTTGTAGCGAGTGTGAGCAGTGCAGAGACACTCCGCCCACACGCTCATCTGATTGGCCACGCAGCAGAGAGACTCCGCCCACATGCTCGTCTGATTGGCCACGCTTCTGAGAGCGTCGTTATGTGCACTCTACTAAGTTACTTCATCAAATGTGTTGAATTGTGTTTTTTTTTCTTTTGTAACAAAAGTGATTGAGGAAAGTACTATATTATCATATGAATATTTTTATGATCATTAGCCACGTTTCCACGGTCGAGCCATGCTAGTGCATGCCAGGGCCAGTCGCGTTTCCACCGTCACTTCCAGGGCTTGATCGGGGCTTACTCAGAGCCAACGGCCAGGATTTCTGGCCCGTCGAATACCTTGGGCCAAAGCAGGCCAGCTCAGGCTAGAGGCATGCTCAAGGTAAAAGGTGGAGTTTATCGGTGTTATGGAACGTTATGATCTGAAGCTACGACATCAATGTGACGGCATGTGAAGAAACGAGGACGTTATAAAATACATCAATGCTGAAATTACAAGTGTGCTGGGTCTCCATCGGTGTGGTGGGTCTCCATCGGTGTGCTGGGTCTCCATCGCTGTGCTGGGTCTGCATCGCTGTGCTGGGTCTCCATCGCTGTGCTGGGTCTCCATCGCTGTGCTGGGTCTCCATCGCTGTGCTGGGTCTCCATCGGTGTGCTGGGTCTCCATCGGTGTGCTGGGTCTCCATCGGTGTGCTGGGTCTCCATCGCTGTGCTGGGTCTCCATCGCTGTGCTGGGTCTCCATCGCTGTGCTGGGTCTCCATCGCTGTGCTGGGTCTCCATCGCTGTGCTGGGTCTCCATCGCTGTGCTGGGTCTCCATCGCTGTGCTGGGTCTCCATCGGTGTGCTGGGTCTCCATCGCTGTGCTGGGTCTCCATCGGTGTGCTGGGTCTCCATCGCTGTGCTGGGTCTCCATCGGTGTGCTGGGTCTCCATCGCTGTGCTGGGTCTCCATCGCTGTGCTGGGTCTCCATCGCTGTGCTGGGTCTCCATCGGTGTGCTGGGTCTCCATCGCTGTGCTGGGTCTCCATCGGTGTGCTGGGTCTCCATCGGTGTGCTGGGTCTCCATCGCTGTGCTGGGTCTCCATCGGTGTGCTGGGTCTCCATCGCTGTGCTGGGTCTCCATCGCTGTGCTGGGTCTCCATCGGTGTGCTGGGTCTCCATCGGTGTGCTGGGTCTCCATCGGTGTGCTGGGTCTCCATCGCTGTGCTGGGTCTCCAACGGTGTGCTGGGTCTCCATCGCTGTGCTGGGTCTCCATCGGTGTGCTGGGTCTCCATCGCTGTCCTGGGTCTCCATCGCTGTGCTGGGTCTCCATCGGTGTGCTGGGTCTCCATCGGTGTGCTGGGTCTCCATCGCTGTGCTGGGTCTCCATCGCTGTGCTGGGTCTCCATCGGTGTGCTGGGTCTCCATCGCTGTGCTGGGTCTCCATCGCTGTGCTGGGTCTCCATCGGTGTGCTGGGTCTCCATCGGTGTGCTGGGTCTCCATCGGTGTGCTGGGTCTCCATCGCTGTGCTGGGTCTCCAACGGTGTGCTGGGTCTCCATCGCTGTGCTGGGTCTCCATCGGTGTGCTGGGTCTCCATCGCTGTCCTGGGTCTCCATCGCTGTGCTGGGTCTCCATCGGTGTGCTGGGTCTCCATCGGTGTGCTGGGTCTCCATCGCTGTGCTGGGTCTCCATCGCTGTGCTGGGTCTCCATCGGTGTGCTGGGTCTCCATCGCTGTGCTGGGTCTCCATCGCTGTGCTGGGTCTCCATCGCTGTGCTGGGTCTCCATTGGTATCCCTCTGTTAGTGGCGACTCGCGAGACAATCGGGACACTATTGCAGCCACGGCCAGTGAGTTAATATACACGCTATCTTCATAACTTAAAAAATACATTAATTCATAATACCCGCTGAAATGGGTTTGGTTGTATTACGTTTGATCCAGAAAGGCGTGTTCAGAGTTTAGGGCAGCGCTATGGGGCTACTGGCCCGGCAGTGGAAACGTGGCTATTGACTCTCTCTCTCTCCCTCACACACACACACACACACTGACTCACAGTATGTTCTGCAGGGACGAGGGTCGTATAAAGATGGCGATGGGGTGAAGTTGTGCAGCCTGTAATCTCCTCACTGCATTCGCTGAAACATCCAAGATACAGTGTTTCCCCTGCTGAAAACACACACACACACACACTTTCCCCATGAGTTTCCCCTCCTCCACCTCTCTGACGCTCTGGACACTGCTCCTGTACAAGTGATGTGTGTGTGTGTGTGTGTCTCACCTGCTCTGCCACCTGTCTGACGCTCTGGACACTGGTCCCGTACAGGTGGCTGTTGTACTGGCCGGCCTCGATGAACCGGTGACTCTGAATGTCTTTCTCCATCTGTTCCCGCGACGACACAAAGTGGTAATCGCGCCCATCCACCTCGTACTCGCGCTTCGGCCGCGTCGTGTCTGTCACACACACGGAGTGTCACGGAGTGTCACGAGTCTTTAGCATCATATTATGTGGATCAGGGTATATAAACGCCACCCAATAGATATTTGTGGTGATATTTGCAGCCCATTTTTAATTTGCGGCCAAAATAAATATATTTTTGTATGCATGTCATGTGCAGTAATTGCTTGTTTCTCCATAATTTCTTGTGTACATATGTTGGTAAATGTTAAATGGACTGCATTTATATAGCGCTTTCACAGACCCAATGGTTACCAAAGCGCTTTACACATTGACCCACATACACCCATTCATACACTCATTCACACACTCATTCATACACCGACGACATGTGGACTTGCTAAGCCCCTGATCTGGATCATGCGTGTGCTATTCTGAAAGATGTCTGAAACTGCGGATTACTAACACGGTATTTAACTGAATTGAATTTAGTTCATAAATGATTAACTTTTCAATATTGACACTATTACAGAACTGAATTGATTCAAATTAAAGAATTAAATTTGTGTTACATTTGATGAACTGCAAAATCGATGCTGTTATTTAAGAGAACTGAATTGGGATGTCTTACGCGGGACACAGGAGCCAAACTTGTCCGGGAACTCGGAGAGGAGATCGTCATTGACGCGATCCTTGCTCGGCCCGAGGATGATGACTGGACGGGCGTAGTGCACTGCAGGACAGGAAATGACATCACATTGTCCATATGACTGGTAACATTTCATTAATTCTACAATTACAGCACAGGACTTCCTGCAGTTTCCCACCAAAATAAAAGCTCTATGGTTTAACATTAGCGACGAAAGCATTGTTTTTCATGCACTGGTCAATTTTGAGATTTTGCATCCATAACTTCAGACTAGTGGACAGAAAACATCCAAAATACTCATTTAAGTGTTAATTTGTTTGCAGCTTATCTATTTGTGCATATAGATTTCAATTACAATCTATATCTCTTTAAAGGCTGTGAGCTTGAGTCGGTCAATCACCATTTCAGTGTTTATTGCAACTGCAACACAAGTACAATACTAGTCTTTATTGTCCTCGTTAGCATGCCTGCCTCCCAATGCCAGAGACCTCGGTTCCAATCCTGCTGGCTACACATGCAGTAGTAGACCCGAAGACTCACCTTCAGTCTGAATAACCGTCTCATAGCTCACGATGTAATCGCTACGTCCTGAAACACACACACACACACACACACACACACACAGGATGTGAGAGTCACATGAGCCACTATGAGCCACAGCTGAGAGCCAAACACTCACTCACCGCTGACGGCGTCTCTGCCGCGAGTCTTCATACGGGACCATTCCTTTCTCTCCACCCTACAGGAACACAAACACACACAGACTGATCAGTTGCTGTGTGTGATGTTCAGAGTTAGTGTAAGTCATTTTTTCAAAAAATATACAGTAAGGTTTTTAAAGGCACATTATGCAGGAATTCCACCCCTAGAGTCGCTAATGTCGTAAATACCACTCACGCAGAGCGTCTCTCTCTTAGATAAATTGTGTTTTTGAACTCAAGCTGAGCGCTCGTGTCCGCTGCATCGCGTCTCTTGTGGCGGCGCGCGGGCAGTCTTCACTCGCTCTTCAATCTATTGCAGTTGCGGATCTCTATTCATTCCGGTGATATCACAAAATAAAATGCACAAGAACGTGTCCCTGCTTGATATAGACTGTAACCACTGACGAACGTATTCAGTTTTGATGAGAGACAAAAAAAAATGTAGAACCTGTAACCTCTGACACGCTTGGCTAAAGATCTACCACTAGACCATTAAAAAACTCTAACAAAACTTGCGGATTGACGCATTTATTTACGGGTTGGGCAGAGAGGCTCATTCTCTATACCCTAGTCTCTTCCGACCGCATATTCTTTGTTTGTTCCATCGTCGAGTATCACGTCTGAAATGCGCGCAAGTGTCTTCGTGCTTCCTGTTGCGGGTGATGTGTGTGACATCGTTGCCGTGAAGCATGTTGTGATTCTCGTGAGATTTGTCGGGGGCGCTCCTCTCAAACTTGCATTGCTGTTTTTCCCAGCAGCGTCCCCCCAAGATTTACTACCAGGATGATTCGCCCAACTATGAGTTTGTTTACCACCGAAATTACTTTGAAGCTGTTACTGTATATTAAGGTACAATTCTGGCAT
The DNA here is from genome assembly GCF_016745375.1 of Pimephales promelas. Next base: position 35,628 of record NW_024121654.1, read on the forward strand.
AGTGTCCCTTTAAGAATATATTAAAACAAAAACTTTCATATTTTTAGAAAGGATGTGAATTAAAACAACCACAGCAGGCAGCAAGTTGACAAATTCTGTTTTCCTCCAGCACCAGAGAGCACACTTGGCTGAACAACAGGAAAACAGCACATACCAACCAAATATTAAAACTATACTGGAGGCACATTATTCTATTCTGAATCAAATTGTAATTTCCCGAATTATCCATTCGTTTTTCGACAGGGAACACATGGAACGAATCACTACTACACATTGTGATTGACAGCCGTCACAACCTATGACCGTCGTGTTTATGGATGTGTGATAAGGGAAAAACATCCAGTATGCGGCAGTCCTGTGGGCGAAAATGCCTTGTTGATGCGAGAGGTCAGAGGAGAATGGGCCGACTGATTCAAGCTGATAGAAGAGCAACTTTGACTGAAATAACCACTCGTTGTGAAATAACCATAACAGCAGAAGACCCCACCGGGTACCACTCATCTCCACTGCAAATAGGAAAAAGAGGCGACAATTTGCAAGAGTTTACCAAAATTGGACAGTTGAAGACTGGAGAAATGTTGCCTGGTCTGATGAGTCTCGATTTCTGTTGAGACATTCAGATGGTAGAGTCCGAATATGGCGTAAACAGAATGAGAACATGGATCTATCATGCCTTGTTCCCACTGTGCAGGCTGGTGGTGGTGGTGTAATGGTGTGGGGATGTTTTCTTGGCACACTTTAGGCCCCTTAGTGCCAATTGGGCATCGTTTAAATGCCACGGCCACGGAATCATTTCAAATTGGTTTCTTGAACATGTCAATGAGTTGACTGTACTAAAATGGCCGCCACAGTCACCAGATCTCAACCCAATAGAGCATCTTTGGGATGTGGTGGAACGGGAGCTTTGTGCCCTGGATGTGCGTCCCACAAATCTCCATCAACTGCAAGATGCGATCCCATCAATATGGGCCAACATTTCTAAAGAATGTTTTAGGGGTGAGGGTTAAGGTCAACACCTTGTTGAATCAATGCCACGTAGAATTAAGGCAGTTCTGAAGGTGAAAGGGGGTCAAACACAGCATTAGCATGGTGTTCCTTATAATCGTTTAGGTGAGTGTATATTCACTGCATCTGCTTTGCTTTTTCACTGACACACACACAAACAAACACACACCTCCTCTTGCTGGGTATGTAGCCAGTCTCCTCCAGTTCTCCATGTGGAGACAGTTTTCCGGCCTGCCACCATTCCTCATCACTGCAGTCAAACACCTCCAGAATGTCCCCAAACCTGAAGCTCACAGCCTGCGACAGGAACCCACAGTCTGCCGTTTTATCGTAGTCAAACAGAGCCCTGAAGACAGACAGACGGTCAGACAGACAGAGAGACAGAAAGACAGACGGTCAGTCAGACAGAGACAGACAGATGGTCAGACAGAGAGATGGTCAGACAGACAGACAGACAAATGGTCAGAAAGACAGATGGTCAGACAGACGTCAGCCCTAACCCTAACCCTAACCCTAAAGTTTAAAACTAGATTAAAGACGCATCTCTTTAGTCAAGCATTCACATAATGCTTACCTTCTAGTCCTCTGTTATGCCATACGGAACCGTTTGCCACTGAAACTGCTTAACGCACCAGTGGGGCTCGACAGCCTCTTAGACAAACGGGTCGGCGCGTATGGTTGGGTTGCGGAGAGTTCGTGAGATAGTGGTTTTCTAACACCGACTCCCGTATAATGGAAATCATTATGAACATCAGCTATGCTAATTATTTCCCATCTGCCTTTCTGCTGTTATCTCGGGACGCTTGTCCCGAGAAAAATGGCGTTCGTTAGGTCCAGTTTTGTGTCCAGCCTCTCACGGGGATTTCGGATGCCCCAACGCCTGTGAAGAGAAGACCAACGCCTGTGAAGAGACGACTCAACGCCTGCGATATGTTATGGCGCCGTTTGATTCATAAACAATATTTATATTTAATATTTATATATAAACAATATGAATGTAAGCCAGAGGAGAACTGGCCCCCGACTGAGCCTGGGTTCTCCCAAGGTTTTTTCTCCATCCAATCTGATGGAGTTTGGTTCCTTGCCACTGTCGCCTTGCTTTTGGCTTGCTCAGTTGGGGTTATTTAATATTTAACAATATTATTGATCTGTGTTGTACTACTTTCATGTTATCACTCTGAAGCTGCTTTGATACAATCTGTATTGTGAAAAGCGCTATATAAATAAATGTGACTTGACGTCAGATAGACAGACAGACAGACAGACAAATGGTCAAAAAGAGATGGTCAGACAGAAAGACAGACAGACAGATGGTCAGACAGACAGACAGACAGATGATCAGACAGACAGATTTATTTTCTAAAAACAAATGAATAATCAAAATTAAGTGAGGTTATGATTAAAACAAGAACAAATATCTGCTAGTGGAGTCTGAAAACTAATAATACTTTACCTTAAAATTAAGATTATAAGCAAACAGCTAAGCAAACAAAAATTTCATTTCGAGTCTGTGTGTGTTTCTGTCTTCAGTACCTGATGAAGAAGCTTCTCTTTCCACTCCGTAACGACGCCGCTGCAGAAACTAAACTGCTGTTCATCAGCTGCTCACGCAGGTCATGGATCTTCGCTTCGAACCGGCTGTACTCTAAACACACACACACACACACACGTGTCAGGCTCGCTGGGCTCTGATTCGTCAGTGCAGATTTAGCTATTTTAGCATTAGCATGTGTTGTGCGTCTCACCCTCGGGCCTGTACTGCGTGATGATGGTGACCGTCTGTCCTGCGTTCTTCAGTGCAGCGGCCGCCTGTTCATGAGTCGCATGACGCAGATCCACACCGTTCACCTGCAACAGTAACACCGAGTGAGTGACAGTCGTAAAGCATGTCCCAGGAGACGTGTGTGTGGATCGGACATACACTCAGGATCTGATCTCCTTTCTTCAGCTCTCCGCTCAGATCAGCTGCTCCTCCTGCTAAGATGAAGGAGATGAAGATCCCTTCGCCATCCTCACCGCCCACGATATTAAAGCCCAGCCCGGTGGAGCCCCTGAGAATGACCACACGCCGCGGCTCCCTGATGGACATGAGCACGAGCTTACAGTACACCATATGAGCCGTCGTCAACATTTGTTTTGACATCTGCTTCAAACATTACAATGCTCATGATAACTTCCGTGAACTCTACAGTAAGTAAATTCACTTCACCAGCTAATTACTCTTCAATGCCATAGAAATATTCTGAGCTTTACCATAAAATGGAAATTCAAACCCAAAATTCTAAAGATGGCTGCAGACGTCTTTCTCTGGTGCTTAAGAACTATAGAAGCAATAGAAAGTGTCTATGATATGTGCCAATTTGCATATCTGCATAAACATGTGTGGTCACCTGGGAATGTCTTCGTCTCCCAGGAAGAGGCCTTTAGGGACGGGCGAGTAATGGCGTGGAGATGAGGGACTGAGGGCTTGTGGGTAATCAGACATGTCCATATGAGGAGCATAGGCTGCAGAAACACACAAATATCAGAGTGTGTGTGTGTGTGTGTGTGTGTGTGTGTGTGTGTATGCACTCACAGCTGGTGATGTCAGGAGGGTTGTAGGTGTCTTGATGATGATGATGAAGGGTTTTGGCAATTCTCAGATAAACAACCTCCCCTGTGTTTTTCAGCGCCGCTACTGCATCTTCATGCATCACATCCTCTAGATACATGTTATTCACCTAAACACACACACACACAGATCTACACTTCATAACTGTAGATCATTTGATACAACTAACCTGCATCACTGAACATCCAATGACTACCTTCGGTTGCCTCTCATAGTGTTTTTACTGTTACACTGTAGAGATTGACCACACTGAACCAGGGTTCCCTATCAGTCAGTCTCGTTCAACATTACGTCAGCACTGATTAACGCAGGGGCTCTCTCTTGATACCCCAATCACCTTTCAGTGGTAACAAAACAAGCCAATGGACATTAGCGAGTGAGATTTGCATGGCAAGCTTGGAGGAGGCAGACCCAGCATTCGAGTCACTGTGTCCTGTGCATCTACGTGGACCGCATGCAGAGCTTCAGAAGCTTTGAGGTCAGCAGAAGGGAAAGCAGAGGTTGGGCCATTGGATAGTGGATGCCATCATCTTGGCGTACCAGTACCAAGACAAGCCATGCCCCATTGAGTGTTGGCACCTCTGGGGTGTTGCCTCTCTAGCAGAAATCTGCACATTAACATTTAGTGGAGAAGCTAAATGACTTTAAAACTTGAAACAGAAATGTGTCATAATGGAGTGAGTTTGTGCTTAAAACAAGAAGAAAAATCTACCAGTTGGGTCAGAAAAATAAACTTCCCTCTGAATTAAGATTATTTTTCCGACCCCATTGGCAGAACGCATTTTTGTTTTCTGTAGACCATGATGTTTATTGTTTGATGTTTTTCCAAGATCTACATTAAAAGTTTGTCTATTGTTGACATGCTCAAACTCACAGCGAGAATCTTGTCCCCGATCTGCAGCCGTCCGTCCTTATGCGCGGCTCCGCCTTCGATGATTTTGGTGACATAGATGCTGTTGTCGCCCGGGACGTGCTGGTTCCCGACGCCGCCCGCGATGCTGAAGCCCAGACCTGCGGCACAGGAGAGCAGCCAATCAGATCAGCTGAAAACTTCAGCTCCGCACACCTGCTGCCCCTCACGCACCTTTAGGACCTTTGATGAGTTTCAGCTCTGTAATTTTCTCAGTGGACGGTTTGTGACGCAGCACGTAGAGTCGGACGATCGGCCCTGCCTCCTTCAGCGCCTCCACTGCAAAACTGTGAGTGACTTCGCGTACATCCACGTCATTCACAAAGAGAATGCTGTCGTTCACCCTGAAAGACACAATGAATCTCACCTGTCCAGCCAACGCACCTTCACCCCAAAGTTCCATTACAGCGAAACAAGTTTGGTGCAGGATTTACTTGAAAACAATTTTCACTCATAAGATTTAATAAATTATTACAAACAAACAATCGGAAAGTAACAAGCGTGTGTGTGTGTGTGTGTGTGTGTGTTTTACCTCAGCCGGCAGTCCTGTGCAGCGGCACCTCCTGGTATGATCTTAGTTATGAAGATACTGGGATCGTCTCCTATGTGAGGGTTATCAGTCCCACCGGCTATACTGAAGCCCAGACCAGAGTTACCCTAAACAAACACACACTGATGTTCATGCAGAAGTGCTGTGATATGATCAAAGAGTTAAAAAAAGAGACGTCTCAAACCCTCTCCAATGTGATTTCCTCATATTCAACGTCCCCGTCCATCCCGTTCATCTGAGACAGAGAGAGAGAGACATTCAACCATCAATATCTTTATTCACAGAGCTTCTAATGTCTGTTCTGGTGTTCGCTGACACGTGATCTGTGATGGACTCAAACTAATCTCAGAGCATTTCAGTGACGCTCACAGGACCCACGAGTCCTTCATCACAAATGTTAAACTGATTGTCCATAAGGCTGAAACTTAAAAAACTGGAGGGGGCGGGGCTTGCTCTTATCCATGAGGATTGATTGGATGGTGAACGTTTCTCTATATTAAACAGAAGAATGGCTGGTGACATCAGATTCCGCCAAGAGAGGAAGCATGCACTTATTAACTTATAACACTTATTTGTGACCAAAGAATATGAAGATCGAGTATGAATCTTTTTTAAGTAATCAGAACAAATGACTCTATTGTCTTCTGTAGAGCTGCTTTACAGACACAATCTATACTGTTTAAAGCGCTATAAAGCTGACTCGAGCTTTCCAGGAATCAGCCTCACACACACACACACACACACACATTGTCTAAAACCCTGTTAAAAACTCACAACCACTCTGCTAAACCACCTGAGAGACGGGCAGGGTAATTAACATCCTGCTTATTTCTATAACAGGGCTGAAGAACATTAATTAAAGCCACTTGATGAGTTCTGTGGTTACAGTGCTAGAGGGACTGTAGCAACACAGAGAGACAGACAGAGAGACAGAGAGACAGACGGACAGGACAGAGAGACAGACCGAGAGAAATCTATACAAAACAACTGAAACAAATCCTGTTCGAAATGAATTAAAAAACAAATTAGAAATCCTGAAAAAAAAAATTAAAGACAATCAGAACCCCCTAGATTTCCCAATCACAATAAAAGAGCTTACAGAGAGACTACATGCTTTAAAACCAAACAAAGCATGTGGCATAGATGGGATATTAAATGAAATGATCAAATACACCAACGAAAAATTCAGAACTGCAATTGTCAAATTATTCAACATTATTTTGAGAGTAGGATATTTCCCCGACACCTGGAACCAAGGCCTAATAACACCAATATTTAAACAAGGAGACAAATATGAGCCAAACAACTACAGAGGCATATGTGTCAATAGCAACCTGGGGGAAATATTCTGTTCGATTATTAATATAAGACTGCAAACATTTCTCAAAACCCACAAAATTCTGGACAAAAGTCAAATTGGATTTCTGCCCAAACACAGAACATCTGACCACATTTACACACTTCACACGATCATTGACAAACATGTATACCAAAATAAATCCAAAATCTTCGCTTGCTTTATTGACTTTGAGAAGGCTTTCGATTCGATCTGGCACGAAGGACTCTTCCTAAAACTACTGGAAAATGGGATTGGAGGGAAAACATTTGATTTGATCAACACCATGTATAAAAACAACACATGTGCTGTAAAAATAGGGAATAAACGAACAGAATTTTTCTCCCAACAAAGAGGAGTCAGACAAGGTTGCCCATTGAGCCCCACTCTATTTAACATATATATAAACGAACTAGCCAAAGCATTAAATAATTCCACTGCCCCCGGCCCAACCCTGACCC